>VZRX01015771.1:0-117640 GCA_013398075.1 Notiomystis cincta | reverse complement strand
GGTGCCGCGGCGCGGGGCCGGTCCTGCCCCCGGTCCGGCGGGAGCGCCCGGGGGCCGGGGTGCGGAGCCACAAAAGGCATCCGCGGGATCGTCTCCCTTCCCCGGGAGAGGGATCTCTCGTGCCGTTCCCCGCACTGCCTTCCGCGGGCATCCCAGCATCCCCGAAGTTCGCGGCAGAGCCGCCTGCCCCACACCGTCCTGGGGGTTTGTTTTAGCGCTCCTTTGCTTTCTGCACCCGGAAAAGCGCTCAGGCGCTGTTCTTTATGGCACAGCTCTAACAGGCCCAGGGGATGACGGGCAGTGAAATGTAGTGCAATCATTTTATTAACTGCTGACAACTCAGGGATACTGAAACTGTGCCCACACAGGATGAGGACCTTGTCTCTTACCAGGTTTTTTTGCAAACTCCCCAGTTTTCATTCAAACGACTCGGGCCTGAAACCACAAGGGGTTGCAAATCCGGCTCTATTGCCAGTCGAGTTTTCTATTTTTGAATTTTCTATTTTTGAATTTTCTATTAGGCATGTGGAAAAGCAAATTAACAGTGTTCTTGCAAACCTCAGACATATAGCACCAGTACTAGTGTTATTCAGCTCAGGAGAAGCTTCCTTTGGTTTTCATTTTATTCTTTTATCAGTAGGCTTACATTAAGTAAGTGATGCCTCTCAAAGTGCATGCTTAGTTTTGTCAGTTTCTGTGTTTTTGTTTACATCCTTGAGAGAGAAGGCAAGAACTTGGGGCTCAGAGGTAACTTACCCTTGTAAATTACTGTGAGGGCTTTGGCCTCTAAAGGCTTCAAGAGCTGAGCTCCCAGCACAGAGTACTTGGTCACTAACGTTTGGGACAACTTGTGGTGTGTACCCATCCACTGTGTGCAGATCCTGCTCTGCTTTCGGGGTGTGAAAATTAAACTACTGGTTTACTGAATTCAGTTTCTGTTTCTACACATAATTTTACTTTGGTGTTTGCTGTGTTCATAAATGTAGCTGTTTTGGCTCCGCTGTTTTTCCTCCAGCACCTTGCCCTGCGCCTTTTTTCCTGTCCATCAAGTCTTTTATGCTTCATCTCTCAGTGTTCTCCAGCTTCTTTCCTTCTTGATCTCTCCGCTGTGGGTTATGGAGGTTGGTGGACGCTGGTACCTGGGCAGGCAGGGGGCCGGGAGAGGGCAGGCTGCACCTGGAGCTTCAGCCCTGCTTCCCAGCTCCCCAGACTTTCTAGGAAATCCTCCTGTTCTGTGGGCTCCGGGGCACTGTTGGAACGTGTGCTCTTAGCAGTTGTCCTGCAAAGGTCCTGGCACAGTGTCCCGTTTGCCCCCGAGGCGCTGGGACGAGCGGCGGGTTCGGGTCGAGAGCTCATTGTTTCCATGCTGGCCACACGCACACTGAACTATGAGTATTTTGATGCTGGCAGTTATGAATCACGCCTCTTGCATACAGTTTTGATCAAAGACCTAAAGATGGAGCACTGGGGTTCTGAATAGAAAACGTGGTTTAAAACACATGCTGAGTGCACCTATTTTCCTCTCATCTAAATGACTGGTATGGATCACACTGGGCCGGGCCACAGCGTCTGACTTTGCTGTTAAAAAAAAAGGCAACAATGCTCAAGGCAAGTGGCAGTGTACTTAACGAAGTGCTTTGTCAAGAGGTGATTTGGCAATGCTTCGAGATGGCTTTATGGTACTTGTGGCTTTGCTTAACCTGCACACTGGGAAGTGGCCACCATCCTTAAAATTACTTTGTCGGAATACAAAACCTCACACTTAAGTATCCATCTATTGATTGCAGTGTGTGTTTGGTGGAAAAGTGATAGGAAAATTGGCTTTGTGCAGCCTTCTGCCTTAAAAACTTGGCACTGTGTTAAATTGGTAAAGTTACCAGTCTTGCCTGTGTTACTCATCTTGACTTCAGCCTCGGTTCACGAGGTTCTCTGATAAATGGAATTGTATATGATCTATATGAAAGAAGATTTTTTTTCCTATTGCTTTGGTTCCTCATTGCAATGCAGTTTATGTAATATCCAAGCAAAGTTAGTATCCTTCTCAATCCAAGTTTCCCATAGTTTGAGTATGTCAAATTGTTTTGCAACAGTTGGAGAAGCTGACTGGTGTGAACACAGTAGTTCCATTACATCCATGTCTTGGGTTAAGTGTATCTGAGGGGCCCTCCAAGGATTTTTCAAAGATTTCTCAGTCTTGCATTTTAACCAAAAAAATAGTATTAATTTCAATGTGTCTTTGGTCTTTGAATGGAGTGGCGTGTTTTAGTACATTTTGAGGAGTATATTTTTTAAAGGCTGCTAAATGTTTGTCTGGGTGTAGTACTTGATCGTGGTTTCTGCACTTTCTTCACTTGCCCTGCTAACTACTCTTATATAAGCATTTATACTGAATAGTTATGCAAACCAGACTGTGGACACTTGGCAGAAGACAGCGCTTTTCAAACTGAAAAGTTTGAAAGTTGCCATATGAGGCTACAATCCTTTTATTTATCTTGGTTTTAATTCATCTCAGCCCTGTGTACAAGGCTGAAATGGGGGTGCCTGTTTTACTTTACTGAGTTGGACATAAGTAGTGTGAGGATTTGGTAATTTGTGTCTGCGGGAAAAGAGACATAATCCTTTGAACCAGGTGTTTAAAAGATGCTTAGATTTTTATTAAATGCTGTCTGATAAGCACTATCATTTGGCAGATAAAATAACATTGTACTGTAGTAAAAGGGTTGCCACTGTACCTGTGTGTAATTGAATGGGAATTGCCAGCTTGGCAGGAAGAAACAATTTTGAATTGAGCAATTTTGCAACTGAAAACACTTACTGTGCTAGCTCCCCTGACCAGCTACATCTGGAGCTTTCATTAGTCATAAGCAGTTTCCTGCAGTTGTTCCATATTTAATTAAACCAGCTTATAGATACTTCTAAAGAAGTATCAATAGTATCGTTAGCCCTCATTCCAGTGGGTACTTGCAACTGTTCCTGCAGCTGCACCCTTTGCACAGGCTCCATTCATGCAGCACAACTCAAGTGTCAAAAGCACAGAGGAATTAAGCTCCCTTCTGAGAATGGGTTGATTTTTATGTGAGGGTCTGTATCTTTGAAGAGTGTGCAACAGCTTTTTGTGAAAATACCCTCAGCGTGCTGCTCAGTCTCGGGCTTCCTTAATGCAGCCTGCTGGCAATGGTGGAAGGGGCTTGTGGGTGTTGTGTGTTGGGAGCCCAGAGGGGAGAAATGGGATGCAAATCCCTGCTTTGGGGCTGCTGAGGATGAGAGGGATGTGACAGCAAAGCCTCTGCTGCCGTGGTGTTGCTCCGACATCGCAGGGATGCGCTCCTGCTGTGGCCCTGCCTTGGAATCAGGTGTGGAAGGCCGGGCTGTGGGTACTGCTGCTCCTTCCTGCCTCCTGCTCGCCGTGGGTTTTCACTGCTGCCTGCTTTGGCACCACGAAGAAATGTCAGTGCACTGGTACTGTGTCGGCTGAGTGAGATACAGCTCTTGCCTGCTGGTGTGGGATCAAAGCATTTCTTCAGCCTGAAATTTTGTGTGTTCTTTTAAAGAAATGGTATGTTTCTTTCAGCATGAAGCTGTCAAAGGAACCAAACACATCGATAGCTCAGAATATTGAGAACTGTGTAAGGAAAATAAAGTGTGCTTGGGGTCAGTGAGCACTTTTAATTCCAAGCAAAAGTGAAGCTAGGGAGGACAGTCCTGAGGATCACTAGTGCCCCTCCTTTATTTCATATCTATAGTGGGAAATGTGGCATTTCTTCTTCTCCTGGCAATGTGGAGAGCGAGGCTGGGTCCTCAGCTGAATGTGCTCAAGCCTGTTTTTTCTTGTGTGTTTCTTTCTTGTTACCTCCTGGTGATGCCTGCTGAGCTGCACCAGGTTAAAGGTGCAAGAAGCGAAAAGTAATTACAATGTGTGCCCAAAGTCTGTAATCCCTGTTGGCTGCTGAAGCTGGGAAAGGCATCCAGGAGCTGCTCTGCTCCACGCTAAGGATTATAAAACTGTGATCAGTGGTTGTAACTAAAAGCAAAGTAGAAGCAACTCTAATGCTGGAAAACACCGTGGGAATCATACAGGAAAGAAAACCCAGGTGGCTTTACTCCACTTTCTCTAAGGCTCATCCATCAAGTATTTCCCCCAGCCTTTTCCAAATGCTTTCCCAAAGTAAGACCAGTGCAGAATTCACCCTGTCTATCATACAAAAGCTTGGGATTGTTTAAGGTTTGGAAATGAGGGTTTTCTTTTGAAGTGTACATGCCCCTGGAAGGTTTAGAATGTGCAGGTGGATTCCCAGCACTGTTTTGCCAGAAACAAACGCTCAGCCTGGACCTACCCTCTGCTGAGCATCGGGGCATTATCCGTGTGGGAGGCACGGGACAGGTGGGTTTGGAGATGGAGCAGAGCTTTGAGTGCAGGAGCAGTAAAGCTCAGCTTTGCACTGGGGTGGCAGCAGGTGTGTGCTGAAGCAGGGGAGACCTGGGCTGCTGCTGGAAGAGTCACTGCAATCCCTGGGAGTTCACTCTACAGAGCTGCACTTAAGTGTAATTAAGCTGTTAAGCTCCATAAAACAATCGAATTTTCAAGAAAAAAGGAACTATTCCACCCCTGATTTATCCTTTTTGCTTAAATCAGTGAATGTATAGATTCCATATCTGTAGACACAACCAAATGGTACCTGTTTAAATATCTTCCCCTCTAAGTATCTTGTTGATGTAGACCTGTGGCCTCAGTAATTTAATTGGAACACAAGAAATGAGAGAAAACTGGTTTTCAGAAAAATTTCCAGACCTGAAAGGTGCAAAGAAGCTTAATGTGAGCTAATCACTTGTGTGTTAAACTTCAGTCCAGAGGGAATAAATCTCTGGAAACTGAGTCTCACTTTGGTACACTGGGCTCAGTGAAACAGCTTAGTTAAGGTACCCTGCATTGTGAATAAAATTAATAGCATTGAGCTATTATGTGGCCAAAAATGATATGTTTCTTAGAGAATGGGTCCATAGTACTGACTTGACTGTTAAGTACAGTTTTACTTATTATCAGGAGCTTAATCATGCTGCAATATGGCTTTAATAACAATTGAGAAGGAGAATGGAGACAACTCATCATGTAGTAATGGCAAAGGGGGGAGACAATTCATCTGCAGCTGGAAGCTGCATAATGATTTTTACCAAGTCCTAACACTTAACAAGGCACACGTTAATAAAACAAACAAATCTTTGCAGTAAGAGAACCAATGTATGCATCATTTAAGGGGAGTATTAGAACCAGATTGGACTGTTGGTCTCCTGCAGCAGTTACCTTGTTAAGCATCTTCTCTGCAGGAATGTGGGAATGTATTATATGAAATGGATGGGAAGCCTTTTTCAGGCCGCTGGTGTATTTTTTGTTGTGTTGGTTTTTTTATTCCTTAATGTGTGATGGGATTTTGCAGATGTTCCCTTTGAAATAGAAGCGGTTTAATTTTTTAGCAAGAGAAGACCAGCTGTTGTACAGGGGACGTAGAAATCCCATTTACTTCCTGTCAGCTACTGCAAAATGGGGACTCTTTAGTGTAAAAGGCCCTCATTACCTGCCACGTGTTTTGGCTCTGTTTAGAAACATTTTTCAAAATATTTCTTCCTTTCAGCATTGGAAGCCTGTGATGTGTGATATGGCATCTTCCTAGTGCTTGCTGAAGGGCCAGGAGTACAGTGAAAGCATGAAGTGATCTTAATTTGTAGGAACAGTCAAATTATATAACCTCAAGGATTAATTTTAATCAAATACTTCCTGATTTTTCTTTACAGTGTTAAAATTAGATCTGGCACTTCATTGAAGCTTTTGCAGTGACTCTAATTGGAGTACAATGTCCTGTATTTTTTTTTCTTTTGACTTGGGCTGATGAGATGTCTGATTTGGGCAGATGCAGGAGCATCCCTGTGTGGACACTCAGAGGGCACACAGGTTCTGGTGTGTATATCTGTTTGTGTGACTGGAGTTTGAGGACCAGCAGTTTCAAGTGTCTGCATCTGATTTTTAGACTTGCAACCTCAGTCCTTCATTTTTTTAAAAAATAATGGTAGCCTTTGGTGCTGTTCCAGGGAGCACATCTTGAATGGGAGACTGCTCTGGGGGACAAGGGAAAGTTGAAGTCCTGGTTGCCTGCTCTCATCAGTAACATCTTGACATGTTTAGAAAAGTGTGTAGGGCTACATAGCTAAGGGTAACAGGTGGTTTTGGGGTTTTTCACTTATTAGTGCTCCAGACTAGTCCTCTTTGGTCTGATAATTGTGGTTTTTATCTATTTCCTCCAGAGTAGCCAAGGCCTGGCAGGTCCCAGCTTTACTCTTCCCTTTCACACTCGGTGCTGCTGATTATGGCTGTCCCCTTTTGGGTGTTAAAGCCTGGAGTGAATCTCACAAATGTGTGGGGTCTGAGGTCTCCTCATGAATAGAGCTGAGTGTCTCCAGAAGGCAGTTCAGCTCTTTTGAGGTGTGCATCTGTGCAAAAGCTTGTTCCTCTGTGCCAGCAAGGCAGGGCCCATGGCAGTGATGCTCAGATTCCTGCCATGTGTGTAGGAATCCATTCCTCCCCATGCCAGGTCTGGTGTTTGTCCTCCTCAGTCTGCAAAGTGGGCTTGATTAATGTCCCATCCTTCCTGGAAGTGGTGTGGGTTTGAAGTAATCTGTTCCTGTGAAGTAGCTGAGATCTTCAGCAAGGACCAGGAGCTTGTCAGCTGCCATGCATTGGTATAACTCCATTAAAGTCAGTACAGACCAGCTGGGGATTCTGGACCCACAAATGTAATTATTGTTATAATAATAGCATCAAACAAGTAATCATTATTTTTACTCTCTTTTCATTTCGAAATGAGAAAATTATTTCCTCTTGGATCAGTAATAGTAATTTACATTATGCACAATAATGGGCTACATGAAAATATAATTATTATTCATTTGTATGGCACCATCTGGGCACTAGAAGCTTCACAGACACATGTGAGGAAAGGTCCCTGTCTTGAAGAGTTTACAGGCTGAATAGCAAGTTATAGCTGCTAGCAGTTACCAGGAGTCACAAATGGAACTTTGCAGTGTTACCAGCAGGGACCTGCTCAGCACAGGACTTCCACAAGCCCTTCTTCAGAGATTCCCACTGAGCAGTTGGAATTTCTCTGTGATTGGCACTGTACAGCCTGAGGGTGGGATGAGTCTAAGGACTGATTAGTGTGGATGGATCAAGAAAGAGTGCAGCAAGAGCCTGGTATTATAAATTGGCTGCCCAGCTGGTTTGGGGCAAGTAAAGGATATTTCCAGGCTTCACTTGGAAGCACAAAATGGTTTTGATGCCTTGTGGACCTGTGCTTCCTTTGGAGTAATTCCCAAGCTTTACATCAAATACTGGCCTGAATGCTTTACTGAGTGAGTGTGTGCTAGAAGTGAAGAGACCAGGATTTTATAACTGTATGGATATAAAAATTGAGCAACATGTAGCATTACCTAAACAGATATATACACTGTAACCTTGCTGAGTACTGAAAGGGTCAGTACAGGACTCTGAAATCATATGACTTCTTATTTTTAGAGATGATTAGAGAATTCCTCCAAGGGACAAACTATTTATAACACGCCTATAATTTGGTGCTTTTCTCTTTTTTTTGTGATGAAATTAAACCAATAAATGAATACCAGTTAATTAAAAAAGTTAGCTAAAAAAGATTTCACACTACTGTGTGGTTGACTCTGAGGTCAGGTCGTGAATGCTTCCCACATATATTTTGTTTTCAAGCTACTGTTCTGTTGGTGTTCTATTATTAGAGAGTAAGTGGGATGCTTATTTAAAACAATTCTACAAAGCTGAATGACACTGCAAACTTCAGTTTAACTTGGATTTGGTTGAATGAGTCATGGACACTCATTTCTGCTTCATGCTGCAGCCTTTGCTTGCCCTTCAGATGTACTTTTTGGTTCAGTTATATTGGTGGAATCTGAGTATTTTTCTTCGAGTTGATGCTGTTCACTTTTTTGTGACTTTTTGTGGTGGTCAGTTTTGGATTTCATGCTGTCTGAATTTCTGAGATGTCTTTTGTTTTGTTCTTAAAACTCAACCTGTTTCAAGTTTTCTTTGTTCTTTATAATTGCACTCTTTCTGATTCAGGAGCACACACAGTTCAGTTAAAATGTCTTCTTTGAAAGAAAAAGTGTTTGAGGTCGTGACTCTATTGACTAAAGTGAAGCAAGCTCCCTGAAACTACATCCAGCCTGTTGACCCTTACTTGGGAGAGGCAAGACAAGCCTGAAAAATGACATTTCCATGGGAATTTTTTGGTTCTCTAGAATTGCACAACTGCATTTCACAGAGGCAAGCAGAGTCCTGCATGTCCTCCCTGTGAACTCAGCGAGGTGACAACTGGCCACCCTTGGTGAGGGGTCCCACACTTGCCAGTGCCATTAGTTATTTAAATAAAGAACTGTTTTCTCAGTGTTGCAGTGTACCTGGAGCTGTAACTAAATAAATGGCCACTGCTAATTGCAAAAATGTAAACTGGACTTCTCTGTAGAAATGCAGCGTTACCAGAGATCTGGATTGGACTCATCTTGAATAAGCATGTAAATAAAAAATAATCTGTTATCAAGCTAATACTGCCTTGTAGAAAAGAGTACTCTCACAAAAACTAGCAAGTTGTCTGCAGAGATTCACCCTTGGCTAGCTGGAGATAAATCCAGGCACCTAACTATATTGACTTAGATACTTACAGGCTTGCTTATGCACTTAAAACTTGCTGTGGGTGCCTGACAGCTGTTTAAATATGTAAATAAGAATTCAGGTGGCTACCTTGTGGTATCTAAGTTCAACAAGTTGGCCCACAGTGTGTAAAACCAAGGAAACAAGCAGAAGAGTGAATGTAGTAAACAAAGCTGTTAGTGTGTATATACTAGGAGAATAATAATACTTTGCACAGCTACTGTGCCTCAAACTGCTTACGTTTTGGCATTCACTTGAATTGAGTTTAGTCACTCAGTGGCATAAATAGAAACTTGGAGGTGCTGCCTGCTAGCAGAGTACATGGAGCAGCACCTCAGCAATGAAGTGCCTTTTTGGCAGCCTTACAACAGAAGACGTGCAAGTCTTCAGTGCAATATTTTGATAAGTCATTGGTTCTTATTAAAATAATAATTATGACAATAATTATAACTGTAGTTGGCTCTGACTGAGCTGCTAACTGAGTAGAGGACAGGGGGAGGAGGGTTATGAAATGTTCCTGTAAAGCCATCTGAGTCCTGCTCCTTCAGCTCTGTGCACATAAATGAGGATGTTTGTATTTCTGGTGTGTCATGTGCCAGTCCATGGCAGTGCCCATATGCTGGGGGACCCCCCAGAGAGAGCTGGAGATTCCTGTGCAGTTTGCCCTGCAGGCAGCTGGTCACTCCTGTGTTCATGTTTCTAATAGCAGAGATATGACCCAGGTAGGTGATGGTGTTTCCCAGCAGTACAGTGATAAATGGTGTGCTGAGCTCAGGGCCATCTGGCCTTCTGTGGTCAGCTCTGTGACGTTTGCTGTGTCTCACCTTCAGGGCAGGATCACATCATCTCATCCCCAAAGCCCAGGTCAGGCCTCAGTGACACTGAAACCAAGGAAAGTTGGGTAGGCTTTGCAGGTAGCACTGTAGCTATGATGGCACTGTCCTGAGCCTTTCTAATCTAACTCAGCATTAAACATTTACACTGCATGACCTCCTGTGCTAAGTGACTGCAAGTGATTAATGACTGTTTATTAGGAGAAGATGGTCTCAAACTGCTCACTTCACAGACAGTGTAAACAGTGATTTCTGCTCCTTGCCCTCAACCCCCAGTTAAAAAATACAGTATTTTTTCTCTTTGCTTTCTTTTGATGTTGATTTTTTTTTTTTCATCCCTGGACATCTAAGAAAAGCAGACTGTGCTGGCCTTTTCCTGTCCCCCCTTAGTGAAGCTGCAGTGGGCACCTCGAGTGTGAGTGTTGGGGTGCTTGCTCCCCTTGGTTAGGGTTAGTGAAATGCCTCAGGAAATGGGCAGGAGGACAAGCTTGTACTGCAGGACAAGCTTCTGTGTGGGGAAGAACAAAAAGTTAGGTCAGCTCTAAGGCTCTGTGGAACCTCTAAGAGGACAGCCAGTTTAAAAGCTGGATAAATAGAAATGCATTTATTGTGCTTTCAGAGGATGGGAATTTTCCAGAAGCAAATCTCATAACAAGTTGCCATTTTAAGAGGTAGTGGATGCAGGGTAATTTGGAATTTTGGGTAGGTTCATGTAGCCTGGGACTCTAATTCTGCAGGTGGTGTGGGATCCATAGGTTTGTGCATGTGTTCCACACAGTAAAATTTGACCCAAAGATACTTTATATGAAAGTTGTTATAGGGTTTGTTTACCATTATAGAAGCAAATATGTAAATAAAAACATTTCAGACAGATTTGATACAATTATTTAAAGTGGTTTGGGGTTTATCCTCACCACTCTGTCAGACTGAACCATGATCTCATGTTCTCTCAGAAAGTTATCAATTGCTTATTCTGTAGTTTAAGTTCTTCAGGGGATTTTCACTTTCTTGTTGCACTGATGTAAATTTACAGTAATTCTCATATCAAGGACTCATAAATGAATGTAACTGTGGAAGAAAAAGATCACATGGTTCTTCATGGTCTCCCTTTCTGGACAGTGTGGACTGCTCAGCAACTGCTGGAGCATTTTGTTGCTTTTGAAGTGTCACTAATTTTGCAGAGTGTTCAGCAGTCGTGCAGTGTGCTCTAGATGCTCTCTGTTTGTGGAAGGGATAAGTGAAAGGAAGCCCTTGAGTTTCATACTCTGGATCCACCCTCAGGGCCGTGTTTCCAGTTTAGTTACCAGAACTAGCCAGGTTTTGCTCTAAATTCTGCCACCTAAGCTTCAGTGCTTTCGAGCCTTTGCTAGCCATGGATGAGGTGCTGTGTGTTTTGTTTGCTTGTAAGTGTTTGTGTATTGTTCTTAGTTTTAACACAGTCTTGTGTGCTCACTTCCTCCTGTCCTGGAACGATTCCCTCCTGTTTCTGGGGCTTTTGGCAGTGGTTGCAGTTTGGGGCTGTTGTCAGCTGGCTGCTCCAGGCTCCAGCTGGAAGTCATTGGGAGTTATGGCAGTGACTTCAGCAGCTCAGCTGGGACTGCACTGGTTAGGAGGTGGATTAAGGTAACTTAATGAGCAAAGTACTTCAGGTGTCTGTTCCACACTTGGTAAATGGTAATTATGAAATACTGTTTCCCTGTTGGAAAAATGGGTGTGTTTCTATTCTCCTTTCTTGCTGTCATTGGTAAGTTGCTTTCTTTTTAACTCCTGTTGTCCAGTTGGGAATACTGTTTCCTGTTGGCCTAAAATAAACCCTTGTGGAGCATTGACCCGTTTTATGTCGCCGACAGAGAGCAAAATGTCTCCTCAAATGTTTAAATCTGTTGCTAAGGTTAGATGGTAGTTTCGTAGCAACACTGGTAGCACAGGTGTTCAGATCATCTCTTTAGTAGAGAGTTGGTGGTTTGGTGGTTTCTGTGTTTCTCCCCTTCCTGTTTACTACAGTAAAATGTTTTCAGGACTCAGCTTTGCAACTCCCATGCAATCAGAGGCATGTATACCTGTGTTCCATAGTGGTCAAATATAAGCAAGAATTGCTCAGGCTAGGATTTTCCAGACTGAGTGTTGCTTAGAAATATTTTGCTTTGCAGCACGCAGTTTAAACAAGTCTAGGATGTGGCAAGTCACCACTTCATCAACTTTGTGCTCTTTTAGTAGCAGATTCTTTTAGAAAATCTTCACATTTAGGGTTAGTTCCACCTTTGATCATTACCCTGTGTAAGCATGATGTGTGAGAAATTTATATTCAGGACTGATTTTGACACACCTTTGCCAGCTAAATTTCACCTTTTTCAGTGTGCTGAGTTGTTTGCTGAAGGATGAAGGTGTAGATGTGTAAGAGCTCAAGTGAAAAAGCACACTGAGAATAACATGTGGTTCTTCAGAGCCATGGAGTCTTCATTAGGATGTGGAGTGCAGACATGGATGTCAAATCAGTCAAGAATAGTCTTGTGAATATGATTGTGTTAGGTAGGGTGGATTTTTTTAATACAGCCTTTGTATTTACATTGAAATTGTTCAAGTGAAAAGGGTCATAAAGATTGTTCTGTTGTCCTAATGTTCCATGATACTAGAGAAAAAAGACAAAAGAAAATATTTGATAGCAATACTTCTTTAAGTGGTTCTGTAAAACTAATATATAATGTTCTTTTAATTTCTGTTCTCTATTCTGAAAGGAATTACCTGCAATAGGGGAGATTGATGGTGCTGGGCAGTTACAGCTTGAGTTCCTGAATATTTCTCTTGGCAGTGGTGAAATTATTTAACAATCACTCTCCATTTTTGGTGTTTCTACAAGTGCAAAAACGTAGAATTCAGGATTTCTTTTTAAGGGTACTTCATATTCTGCTGGCCTTGTTTGGTCTGAGTGAAAGATGTGAAATGTTAATAATTTCATCCCATGCTGAATTACAGACAATGCTCCTGCAGAAGGACTGCACTCTGAGTTTTGCATTATGGAAATATGTTGATGGCAAGTGTGTTCAATCTCTGTTGCTTTAAGCTTTAGCTCTGCTTCTCTCAGTCACTTTTTTAGAGCTCATGTGCTTCAGTGTGTAAGTTGTGGACTTCCTTGGGCCAGAGTTGAAGGTGGGGTTTCTGAATGGGTTTAAAATGCCTGCTTTGTATTCAAGTGGATTACCTGTGTTAGAATTCAATTTAAATGTATTGATCCCCACCTAAGGAGGTATCCAAATTACCCATAAGTGATGATCAGCCCAGCGGTCAGCCAGTGTGAGATTAAACTGCAAACATTTATGTTGAAGTTTATGTTTATGCAAACATTTATGTTGTTGTCTTGTATTCAGCTCAGCTTGTGCAGTGTGTCAGCTTCAATGGTTGGTTTATGATGGTTTTAACATTGGGCTCAGTGATCTTACTGTCTTTTCCAACCTAAGTGATGTATGAACCCAACT
The DNA here is from genome assembly GCA_013398075.1 of Notiomystis cincta. NCBI lineage: Eukaryota > Metazoa > Chordata > Aves > Passeriformes > Notiomystidae > Notiomystis > Notiomystis cincta. The sequence continues at coordinate 104,612 of VZRX01015771.1, read as the reverse complement.
TTGATGAAAAATGAAACAAAGCCTCAGGGTCTAGAAGAAAGGTGCTCTGTCTGTGTGGCAGCAAGTGGATGTGGATTCACCTCCCAGCTTTACAGAATGCTGCTTGTGTGGCAGCATCCTCCTGGAGGAGAGCACAGGGCTGCCTGTCCCTCTGCCCCTGCTTCCCAGGCAGACAGAAGCACTGAGTCCTGGGCAGGGACCAGGGATGTGGTACCACCTCCTGGCAGGCAGCAAACGGGTGTTGAAGCTGCACTGAGGAGTGCTGTGTGCCACACGGCTGTGTCTGTTTTTGGGGGACTTTTTAGTGTCTGGGTGAATATCCTGGATAGAGCAGTCACCCAGGGGAGTTTGAAGGTTTAAAGGGCGTTCATAGCTTAGTAAGTGATTCACTGAGCAATGCAGATGAGAAGGTGTGTTCAAAGAAGAGCATGAGGTGTATTTTTTGCCACAATATCTGTTGGGGATCGCTGTGACTCAAGAGATGGCATAAATTTACTTTGCTGTGACAAAATCTTATCTGCAGTACCAGTGCAAAAAGTGGCTGTTGAATACAGCTTCTGAGTGTAAGTCATGTGCCTGGCATCACCCTGTGCAGGGCTCCCAGAAGGAGGTGAGCTCTTCTCTCTTCATTTCAGAGTCTTGAATTTGTTTCAGCCAAACCTGAAACTGTCGGTTGATGAAACAGTTGCCAGCCCTCAAGGCACCCAGGTGGGTTGAGCAGGCACCTTTCCTGCCCCTAGGGCAGAGACCCTCCTGCTTCAGTGTCTGCTAGACCCTGTTTTGGTGGGATGGATGGTCCAGTCTGGACAGTGATGGTTAGATTCTGTTACCAGTGCTATGGGCTGGGCTCGTGCCTGGCTCGCTCTGCAGCAGCTGGTTCTGTTTTGGAGCAGTTGGTGGATGGAACCCATTTTATCTTCTTTCTGCTACATCAGTAATGGGGATAATTTTCCTGTGAGCTGCACACATCTGTGGCCCAAAACCTGTGCTCAGCCTGGAGGAAGTCAGTGAAAGGTGACGTTTTCCACAACTCAGCCCTCGCTTGCCAGTAGCAGAAGCAGCTTATGCTGCTTCAGTTCTGTGCATTTTATTTTTAAGGCTTTAACACAGATACTTATCAAGCCCTTTGGTTTGCACATATCAGCATAAATAAGATATCTCCTGAACATCCCTAGTTGCAAGCCTAATATTTCTCTTAAGATTACCAATCTCCTTAAGTAGTCTTTCTGTGTGTGTATGAAGGGAAAAAAAAACCAACAAACTCCCAAACCTTTGGCTGTTCCAGCTGCTGATTGTGAGCATAAGTCCTTGAGAAGAAGCTTTTCTATTATCCCTAATGCTGCAAAGCTTGCTGAATAAACAAAATGAACACAGATGTTTCCTCGCTGGTGATACAGTTCATAAGATACTACTCAAGGCATTGCTCAGCTGCAACTTAAACTTCTGCGTGCAGAAATCTGTGGACCAAACAATTCAGTCCTACCCAAGGAAACTTCCTGTGAAGCTGAACAGGCTTGCTGAGTAATAACTTTTCTGTTAAGTTTATTAACCACTTAATGAATTACCCAGGTGGTGTTTAAATTAGCCAAAACCTCATTTCTTGCCCCATGGAAATGCTGTGAGGATGCTGCAATGTGCTGTGGGGGTCAAGTCCCATCCTTGGAGGAATGACCATGTGAAAGGGCATTTGCCTGCACTTCTGGGGGTCAGTTATGTGCCTCATAGTTGAGCAAAACCAGAATCAAAGTCAGTACTGTACAGAAACCCTTTACAGGTGTTATAATTTTGGGTAAACTCAGGTTGTGCTGGTTTTAGCAATTTTGTAAGAAACTTTCTACACACAGTGGAAGAGGAATAGCTATGAATTTGTTGCAGTCTGTATGTTGTGACAAAGCAACTCTTTGGTATTTCTCTGCTTGAGTTGCCTCCCTGCTTACTCTTTTTGCAGTTATTTTCTCTGTTTATTTTGTGAGAGTAAGATGTTCAGATTTAGAGAGCAGAGTTTGCCAATGTGGGTGTGCAGGGGAAGGCAGAAACAGTGTCCAGATCTTCAGGAAAGCTGTGCTCAGTGGTGGATGTGCCCTGGGAGCAGAGGGTGCTTCCAGGATGCCCTGATCTTAGACAGCTTTCACAGTTTGCCTACAGACGAGGTCATGGCTTGTGGAGGAGAGCAGGAATATGTTAAAGCTTTAGGGCAAGCCTGAGGAATCTGACCCCTTAGACTCTGTCTGTTGCTGCAGGACCTGCTGTCGTGGTAAAAAAATAAAACAGGAACACCTGGCCTATGTTTGTGAGGACTTGTGTTTTGGTAATGATTTCAGACTCTGCATTTCGTGGATATTTAGAGGTATCAGTTGCTGCTGGAAGGTAACTTCAGTCACTTTGCTCATGAGAAGTTCAAAGCAACTCGTGTAGGATTAGATGATTTCAGAGCAGCTGATTTCTGTTACTGTGCTACTAACGCCTGACTTCTTGGTAGCTGTGTTGCTGCGCTGCTCCTAAGGTGCCTTTCTGTTGAAAGATTGCAGGTTTATTTCCCCTTGAGGCCGGGCTGCAGGTGCTCAGGTGCTGAGGTGCTGCAGCCCCAGGCAGTGGCACAGGGCTGCATGTGCTGCATGTGCTGCAGCCCCAGGCAGTGGCACAGGGCTGCAGGTGCTGCAGGTGCTGCAGCCCCTGGCAGTGGCACAGGGCTGCATGTGCTGCAGGTGCTGCAGCCCCAGGCAGTGGCACAGGGCTGCAGGTGCTGCATGTGCTGCAGGTGCTGCAGCCCCAGGCAGTGGCACAGGGCTGCAGGTGCTGCAGGTGCTGCAGCCCCAGGCAGTGGCACAGGGCTGCAGGTGCTGCAGGTGCTGCAGGTGCTGCAGCCCCAGGCAGTGGCACAGGGCTGCAGGTGCTGCAGGTGCTGCAGCCCCAGGCAGTGGCACAGGGCTGCAGGTGCTGCATGTGCTGCAGGTGCTGCAGCCCCAGGCAGTGGCACAGGGCTGCTCAGCTCCTGTTTGGTCGCTGCCCTGGGGCCGGGTCAGAAACACCGGGGCTGCACCTTCAGCCACTCTCATCCCACCCACTGTGGCTCGTTCACCTGCAGGACAGCTCATCCCTGGGCAGAGATGGACTTGCTGTGTGGGCTCTCCCTTAGCACGCCATGGAAACTCGCTTTCATGTCCACCTCTGTGCTCCCTCTCTGCTCGCACCTTTCTTCTTCCTAAAGATCAGATTTTCCGGTTCTCCCTTTCATTTTTTATTCTCACTGATGTGCATCTCTACTTCTGTTCTTCCATCCCTTTTCTGAACAAAGATAATTTATTGTTTCTGAGCATTTGAGTAACAGTTTTGTCACCTTTTTGCAGAGATAGACCAACTTTGATCAATAGCAAAAGAAAGTGGTTGTAGAAATTCACATTATGCACTTGCAGACTCCAGAGTGTCTTTGTAGCTGGTGCTTAGCATATTGCCTCTGGAAATGTGTCTCTGGCATGTAGCTTTTATTTGTGCAGCAAGGGACCCTGGCAAATGCTTTGTGTTTGATATGAGCTCACAGTCCTTTCAGATATCGAATAATATGAATGAGGGGTTATCAACATCTTCTCAAAGAGCACTGCAGTTTGTGCCCTACAATGGTATGGCGTAATGGGAAGGTTGAAAACAGTGTTTGAAACTCTAGAAACTGTATTAACAGTCAAAGCAATAAAATGTGGAAGGAATTTCTTAGGAAAACTGAATTTTCTGATGCTGAATTCTCTTAAATGAAGACTAGAGTCTCTAGGGGCACTGGAAGTTAGTACAGATACCACAGGGTAATGCTCTGGCCTTCTGGGACATGTCTGTGCTTGTGACCTGTTGGAATATCAAGGGGAGACAGGTAGTGGAGCCCAGGCTGTAGGTGAAGTGCTGTTCTTGATACATTTGTGTGTGATTCATCCCCATCACTGTGCAGGAGCTTGGTATTCCTAATTTCTATCTTTTCAAGATCCCTTATCCTTTAATATGTAGCATCCAATGTGTAATGAATTCTGAACTCCTCTGAAGCTGGTGGAAAAATTCCCAATTACAAAATCACAGAGTTACCTAGGTTGGGAAAAGACCTTTGAGATCATCAAGTCCAGCCTATTACTTTGAAGGAGTTAAGATTTCACCTTAAGGCTTGTTTGCTCCAGCATTTGTCCTTTGAGTTATAAAGTCCTGGCACAGGTGTAAGACCTGAAATATTTAGTAGTGATTGGTAGTGACTGACTGCAGTCAAAGTCACCTGGAGCTTTTCACCAAGTTGACATTTTGTTTTCTAAGCTCAGGTTGATGTTTCCTTTAACATTTCTTGCTGGAAATCAAGTTCAGTTGTGGTTCACATTGCCAGAGAGGCAATACAAGCAGTGCCCTGAGCTGAGGCACTGCAGTGTGCTGTGACATTTATACCGTGGTGGAGGCACCAACATCATGAGCTGGTTTCTTTTGCCAATGCAAAGCATTGATGGATTTTTCTCCCTGCTTCTTGTCTCAAATATAGTAGAAACAAATGCACTTGGAGTGAATGCTTTTCCCCTCTGCCCTTTTTGTTGATGAATCAGCCACCCTTTCTTAAATATGTATATGTCCCTGTATGCATATATGGCCACAGACATGTTCATGTGCATATATATGCATATCTGTATGGTGGAGGAGATTTCCTGCTATGTGGAGATCAAAGAGTGAATGCCCTCCTTGAAAGGCAGTAGGGTGTCAGCCCATCCCAGCTGCTGTATAAAAAGATTGATGTAGGACTTTGATGCTGCATGAAGCAGCTTTAGATTCCCAGTGAACATTGTTTTGTTGCACAGAAGACAAGGACACAAAATCTATGGAGAGGGAATCTTGAGGAAAAAGAACTTCAGCAAATAACAAGATGAAATTTGTATTCATACACAGCTCAGGTGTTTGGAGATATAGGCTGTGTACAGAGTTGTGCTGCTGTGACAAACCAGCTTTTTATTCTTAACAAAATTGTTGCTATTAGTCTCTTGCAGCACATCCAAAAGCTCTTGTCACATTTGATTTCAGGTTAAACCTCTGTAAAGCCTTCAGGTTTTTTTAAAGGAACTTTAAATTTTCCTATTCTGTTAGTTGAAAAATGGTGTCTGCCTGTTACTTTTTTTTTTCCTTTTTGGAACTTTCCTCCTTGGTATTTATAACAGAAATTGCCAACTAAGTTCTATTTCATGTTCACTCCATGACAAAGTACATGATTGGCACAAATTTTTCTTTTATAGCTGGAAGAGAGAACACACAATAAAGTAAAGATTTGGAAAGGGAAGTAGTCTGTCTTTATTTAAAACAAATGTTGATAATCTGGTGACCTTTCTAACAGCATAAAAGTGTGATATCTTGTATTTTTTTGCAGTCTCCTTGGTTATGGAGGTTGTAGTGGGATCCTGCCCATCTTTTGCCAATTTCTTTATGTTTTCCCCCAGTGTTTATATCAGTGTCATCAGGAGTTTGGAGCATAAACAGTTCAGTTTCTGCAAAGGCAAATGAACTCTTGCTGGTCTGCTAGAAGTTATCAGCAAAAGAGATGATAAGAGGTGAGGAATTATGAGTCTGCAGGACAGTAATGAGCAATTCCATTCCCGAGCTGTTGACAGGACACTGCTAGAGAGAGTTGTCAGAAAGTGAAAAGCAGCATCCTGCCATGATTGGGCATTGCCTGAAAGATAAATAAATATTAAAAATAACTTACCCATTTTTATTGTTGCAGTGCATTTGTTGAGAATTTCCTCTGAGGTTCTAAAGCCTGGAGTAAGATTGGTAGTGCTCATATGTCCCATAGTTTTGTTTTAAAAGCTATCTTAAAAATCTCTTTGTCAAATAAATAGCTGATCCTGCTTTCTTGGCTTGCTTTTCTTCCTCTGCTTGTAAGAGAGGTGAAGAAGTGTTTTCCCTGTAGGTATGAGCTGCTTCTCAGTAGCACACAGGGCATGTCATGGTGAGGAAAGGACTGAGTGTCCTCTCAGTAAGGACTGATTGGAGCACCTGATGGTTGAGTGATATGTGACAGAACTTTGGAACCTCAGCTGAGGTGGAACCTCACCTTGGATGGTGCTGATGCACCAAGTAACTCTTACTTTTATGCACCTGTATTTCCAGTCGCCTGTTGGCATCTTCCTAGCGTGAAAAACTTGTAAGGACAGATACAACAGCAAAATGTAACATACAGTGACCTCTGAGCCTTCTCTCAGAAAGTAAAACATGTTTGCAGTTAGAAAAAAGCATATTATTTAATGCTCCAAATTAAGTCCTGTAGTAAACTTGGGAAAATACAAGATGACATAGCAAGTGAGATGCTGACATTGTTAGTTTTTCTTGGTCATCTGGCAGTTTTTCAGAAACTATCACTGTATTCATTATTTGTTCTCTATTTAAATTAGTTCTTGCTGCCACATTTCAGTTGGTAATGCCAACTTAGAATTTTAAACCATATTTAAAATGTATCTTAGGGTAAGAATATATAATGAACCTATCACTATTCATGATAAAGCAGCCAAAGTTTATTAATACTATATGAAGAGTCTCTAGTTTCATAATTTCAAATTAATTCATAGCCTGAGTTATTTTTTGATTACTAAAGCATCGATAATTTAATAAACATTGAATTTCTGAGTTCTAGCAAATTTCAAATTAATGTTACAAGTCCAGGTCTCAGTGAAGTTGTCCAGCACCTCCGCAGTAACTTTACCTCAGTTAAATTAAATATAGAGTGATCTTTGTCTTGGTTCCTGTAGAGAAGTGAACTCTACACTCAATCTCTGTGAGGCAGACCCTGCACAGATGACTTTTGTTGTGCACAGTGCAGAGTTCTCTCATTGTCCCGTGTCTCTGCTGACTTCAGAGGATGTTACAGTTTATTACTGGACTGGGAGAGAGGCTCAGTCCGTGCTGGGAGAGCTCGTGGCTCTGCAGGGGTAATACTGCATACAAGGGGACAGAACTCGGAAGTTTTATTCTTGCTGACCTTTTCTTGTGGCCTTTGGTGGCCTCTGTGCCTCATTTTCTTTCTGGATTGAGTCTTTTGTCTCTTTGGATCTTGTAAGTTTTCTTTGAAGCAGGAATGTTATTTTACTCTATGTTCAGCACAGAGAGGCCCCCAGTCCCAGTGGGTTATTCAGGGCTTTTGTGTGACACGTAAGGATGGTCTGTATTGTGAAAAAGGGAAAGCAAACAAACCAAGACAGGAGAATGTGCTTCTGGCTTGAAGGCAGCTTTGTGCATAAATATCTGTTTGACTTCAGGAAACTGCAGTTTGTTACAAAAGAAATGTTTAGCTGCAGCTTTCCACACACTTCCAGATTTTCATTTTTTCTTTTCTTCCTCCCTGTGTTTAAATGGTTCAGGAAAACACCTCTTCCAAATGACTATTTTAACAAAGGTCATTGGTCCTAGGACTTTTATGGAGCTAACATCAGAGGCAGACTGCTTGCTTTCTATTCAAACCTCTTGGATTTGACTGCAAGACTCTTAGAGCTTTATTGTTATCTCCTGAAACTGTGCTTAGTGGGGTTTACCTTTACATTGCTCTACCAGTTTTTTTTCAGAGCTCTGTTACTCAATTTGCATCCATCTTTGAAGAGATATTCTACAGCATGCTATTTACTGGGAGTTTTGATTCATTTAGCACTTCTGTCTCCCAGCAGATTGATTTACAGACATGGTTTGGTACATGTTGCTGTTTGCTGCTTTCAGAAATGCTGTCATGTTGGCAACAAACTACCACAGCTTCCTGACTATGGTGGTTAAACCAACCCCTGAACTGCAGGGATGGTAAACCTTTTAAAAATTGAATTTCATGTAAAGAGGTGTATTACTCTGTGAGGAATAAATTACTTCTTTGTAACATTTTCTGCTAAGATGTTCTTCCTTTAGTTTTCTGATTATTCATCAGCTTGTCAAACTTCTCCCATTGCCATTTATCCTTTTGTTTTAAATACCTCAGAAGTTCTGATTGATTTCCCAAATTTTCCTAGTTTGGAAGAGAACAAGTTTGGGAGCTCTGAAACAGTTGCTACAATACAATACCATGACAAAATGCTGCCTTTTTGAATATGAATTCAAAAAAAATTTGTTGGGAACATTAATTTTCTGCTAAATGCTGTTACATAAAATTCTCAGGGATCTCACATAAATGTTAAATTCCTACAAACAAAGCCCGAGTAGACACTTTATCTGACTCATTCAGAGTTAAAAAAAGAATTAGTGCTCTCTTTGGAGTGAACCTGCAGGAGTTTGGAAAGTTGCACTGTTAATGTGATTGATTTTTATGTCAAGGATAAATTTTTCCTTCAACATCCAAGTGCAAAGGTTCACACGCCTGCATGGAATAGCTAATAAGTGTGTGTGATTTCAGAGTCTTCAGGAGGCAAAGGAGCAGAGTGTTTCCATACAAAAATGCCTGGTTTGTTTCTCTGGAGAGCAAGAGGCCTGGTGTGGAGTCTGTCAGGGAGAAACTTGTGTTAGGCTTTATTTCAGGATCCTGTCAGATGGGTTTGTGTGATGGAGCTGCACAGACCCTCTCTGGGATCTCTGGGCACTGTGGCCTGGTCTGCACTGGACAGTCTTGTGCAGGCACTGCTGGGGCTGTGACACGTCAGTCATCTTGTAAAATCACACTTACAAATACTGGCTCACTCACAGTGCCTCAAAAGCAGCCAGCCCTGTTAAAATCATACACTGCAAAGCCTGGCAGTGCAGGGCTGGTGGGAGAGTTCCACTGGTGAGTTCCTGGGGCAGGCTGTGCTGGTGGGCTCCCAGTGACCCCAGTGCCGCTGTGCCACAGGACAGGAGGGCCAGGGCAGCTGGCATCACAGCCCCCAGCAGCTCTGCTCAGGCAGGGGCTCCTCAGAGCTTCCAGGGCACAACAGGTGTGAAACACTGTCTCACGTGCATGTGTGTGAGCAGAGAGAGCCAAAGCTTTGGAAAAAGAAAGAAATTTGATTTTTTCTGCCCAAATATTCTAGGCATAACGGATGGAAAAAGAAATTAACTGGGTTTTGATAGCAGTGTGGGTAGCCTCTCTTTGTCTGGGTATTTATTTTCACCAGTCTCACCTGAAGTGAACAGGTTGTATGTCCTGCACACTTGCAGGTTTGTTTGTACTCTCCTGCACACGTACTCTGGTCATTGCAAGCACTTTCTGTCTCACAGGAGTGAGTTGGTACGAGCTGTCATTGTGTTGGGTGTTGATTTCTCAGTTGCAGCTGGCTTGTGTGTAAGGTGATGATCCCCAGTCCCAAATCAGGATGTACTGCTCTTGCTCCTTACTCTGTTGTTTGGAAATACTTTCAGCATTGCTTACCTGCTTAAAATCTGTTTCACACAGTATGGATTAATGTGACAGAAGCCTTTTGTGCTGCTGCTTAGGTAACAGAAAGATGAACACTTAAATGTGAGTAAATGACAAGGCAAGAATTTTATTGGGTATAGGGGAGCTGTTCTGTGCCAGAACATTGCTGTTTCACCTGCCTGTTGAGAAAAGGATGGGTTTCTCATACAGTTTTTCACTGCAAATCTAATTCATGCATGGCTGAAAGTCTTGTGCAAAGGGGTTATTAATGTTATGCAGAGGATTCCCTGAGGAAGTTTGATAAACAAAGCAGCAGTATAGGTTACTGCATGTTCATTACATGTTTGTAGGCCTTTTTTTTAGAAGGGAATTTAGATGTGTCCTGCAAGGCAGATTTTGAAATTCTGATCTTTTGGATAAGGTAGCAGAGGTGTCGTTAATGAAAGCTGGGTTGGGTACAGCAAGGACCGTGGGTTTCTTAGTGCTTGAAATGATTGATGGAAGGAGACGAGCAGAAAAGCAAACAGCAGAGGATTATGTTTCGGGGCAGAGCTTAAGCTTTCAGGAAGAGAGAGATTTTATTTTTGCTGAAGTGCCTGTCATGGAGATGATGCTAGTGTTGGGTGCTTCACAGTGTTCTGCAGCCCCTGCAGACAGGTAGATGCTCAAGAAGACGAGCTCCCATCTGTGCTCCCTGTAAAAATCTTTCTCAGCTTCCCACTTTTAAATTTACTATCTGATGTCATATCCCTACCTCTTCCTCCCTTTCCCTGGCTGTTATCACTGTTCCTCATCTTCTAACCACTCTTGGTTTTGGCTTTTCTCCTTCCCCCGTGGATCCCGGCCGCGCGCGCTGTACTCTCACTGCTGTGGCGCTTCCTCTTTGGGGTTTCTGCGAGGAGCCTCAGCCCAGCTCTGCTGGGTGCTCGTGGCACCCTGTGCCTGAGGCTGGGCCGTGGCTGAGCCAGTTCCTCTTTGCTCTGGGTGCTGTGTGCTGGCCACAAAATGGCCCAAAATGGCCCAGCTGTGGGGCTGCCCAGCGCTGGCTGCCGTCATCTTCTGCAGCAGGGGAGCCTGGACCAGCAGCACACACAGTCAGGGCTGTTCAGAGATAAGGTGCCAGGCAAGTTACTGCCACAGACCCCCGAGAGGTGATCCCCAAAGTGCTGCTTCTGCCTTTCAGAGGGGCAGAGTTGTCTCTGGGGAAGTTTCCTAATGTTTGTTAGCAAATAGAGCAAACTCTTGAAACCAGTGACACTTGCATAAAGTAACTGCCTGAATTTTTAGGGGTAGTAAAATCAACCTTGGTCTGTGTCTCAGCCAGAGTCTTCAGGAATTTTACATACAGATTGGACAGTCAGTGTAGAATATCTGACTTTTTATTTATTTATTTATTTATTTATTAACAGAGCAATTAACATTGGAAAATGCTGTTTTGCTGAGAAGAGCACACTTTTATGTGTGAAAAATCAGTGTAAGATATTAAAGAACTGGAGACCAGAAGAGGCACTACTGCTCTGCCACCCTCCTAGCATTGTTGTCATCTTGTTCTGTCTCATCACTTACAATATAGTCTGAGTATACAGTACCTGGTAATGGCTGTACATGGATAATGTGGGCATTATATAGAGTAAATTCTTCATGTCCTAAAGTGAAAGCATAGAAAACATCTGAGGAGTTTTATCTAGAATTTGTATAGAACTAAATTCAGATTTTTCAACTTCTGTTTGATATTAAGAATTATGATTCATTTCAAAGCATCAGATTTTCTTTGTGCTGGAAGATCCATTTTCTGTCCCCGTCTGCAACAACAGTTGAGCAAATACTTGAACTCTTAACAGTAGTGTCTGGGGCTTTGTTTTACTGTTTTAGTGTGTGGAAAGGTGTAAGACAATGTCTGTGTTTTTACCAAATGGAAAGAATTTCATCAGGAAATGTCTCCGCTCCGAATACGTCCAGGTTTTCTTTACTGCAATCAATACAGTTATTCATGGACTTCTGCTCCCAGCTCTCTCCTGGCTATATTTAACATATGTCACTGTACTGGGCTACATGGTTGAAGAAAGTTGTTATTGTTGTACAGATGTGTGCTGCAGTGAGGCCGGGGCTGAGCACAGCCAGGGTGCTGCAGAAGTGTCTCCTGCTCCTGTAAACATGAGCAGGGTTGCTCTGTGTGCTGGGCTTTGCTGAGGGCTCGTTTACATTCCTGTAGTGGCTGAAGTTGGCCAGCTCAGCACATCACCCGTGGTGTACATTCAGCACATCACAGCTTTGCATAAATAATTGCTCAGATAATCTGTAGTTTGTGTAGTGCTGAAAACAATTTGCTGATGCCAATGGCATTATATATCTACTTGTTGTGATGACGTGTCCTCTGTTGACAGAGCAGATTTATTTTATTTTTCAGGAATTTTAAGTGTTCTGAAGTGAAGTGACCTTTTCTTTTAATGGTCAGTGGTTACATCGACCCAGTTAGGAGCATCTTGGCTGTTTTCATTGACAGGGATGGAGCAACATCACATGTGAGAAGCAAATAGTTTATTTTATTTTATTTTTTTTCTCTCACTCATCTGTTGTCTCCAATTGATTTTCTGTTGAAATGTGATGCTAGGCAGTCAAGATACAATGTTTAAAGTGAAGACTGCTCCCAAGCTGAGCTTTGGGACTTTTGGGGTACATATGTGGAACCCACTTCATTATGGGTGCAACTGCCCACAATTTTCAAGAACTTCAATAGAGTGCAGATCTCTGGCACCATCCAGAGGGCATTTGCCACTTTTTAGTTAAATAGTTGAATATTTGTTAACACTTGTAATTTTGAACGATGTTTGACACTTAGGCAAAAAGATGCCATTGATTTTGAGTGAAGTTGGCTCCTTTTGGAAGCCTCAGTTGTGTCCCCTCCAGTGGGACGGATCCCTCCATTGGGATCACCATTGCTTCCCACTTACATCCTGTTGGGATGCCCTTGATTCTCACATACAATTTCCCACTTAGTAGCCTGCCAGCATTACCTGCAAGAAGTTCTATTGCTCCATTCTACAAACACAGCATTTAAACAACAACAAGAAGAAGTCTGATGTATTCTGTGTTTACTCAGGAAATGCTGCTGTGCGTGAGATCTGGGGCAATGCCTGCTTTGTGTAGTTTGGGTTTGGGGTAGGTGTCAGTGCAGCAGTGCCCTGTGTGGCTGTGCTTCCTGGGGCAGGGCAGGCAGTGACCTGGGGTGGATATCAGCTGGGGCTGGTGCCTTTCTGGGAGGCAGCAGTGCTGGAGCTTGGCTCATTCCCACAACCTTGGTCCAACAGGATGCAGCTCACTAAGGCAGAGAGCAAGGGCTGGCTGCAAGCTGACTTCAATTAATACAGTGAGATTTCTACCCAACTTTAGGCAGGAATTAACTTAATTTTTTTTATTGCTAACTTTTATCTCCCTACAGTTTTGATTTAATAGGGCAATGAGGAGTTATGATTATATTAATTTCAGATGTCATCCCTTTAGGGTGAAGCCATCATACATGATTTTGAAAAAGAAGATAAATGCAGAGATTATCACAAAAGTAATTTTTGTCATTTCAGTTGCTCTGTTGCAAACTACAGATTGAAACTTGACAAGAAAATGGGGTTGCAGCCTTTCTTGAAATGCTGTCACACCTGTTTTTGTGGTGTTTGAACTCTGAAACAATGAAAGCCCTCAGGCAAAGGAGGCACCCCCATGATATTTTGCCGAGGTTGGGCTGTAGTATGAATTTGAAATATTGGAGGGCTTTTTTCCCATCAAATTGTTTTAGATTGGATTAGGTTAGAGTAATCCACTTGATAGCAATGCTGGAAATCTGTAAGATGATCTGGTAAAGATTCCCGATTTTCTTTGACCTCAGTACAAGTGCAGTGCCTTGTAAATGTATATGGATATGCTGCCACATCTGATGAGGAAACAGAAGGTATGCCCAAGGCCACCAAAGGGTTGGTGGCAGATCTACAATAAGAAGTCAAGACCTCATCTCTTGGCTGCCTGAATCTGCCCTCTTTTGTCTGGATCCATGTTTTCCTTTCATCAAAGAAGATCTATTTCTCCACATTATCCACAGGTAATACAACCTTTAGCCATTGCAGGTAGTCTCAGCAGTTTTGAAAAATTCACAGTTATTTGCCAAGCGAATGGAGACCTGGAGCTGCTAAGAGGGTGATGGAAGGGTGTGTCCAAGATGCTGAACAAGGTCAGCAGTTCATTTTGTGTGTGTGCATGCATCATTCATCTTTACCAAACCCCAGATGTGTTTCTCTGGGTTGCCAGGCCTGGTGTCCCAGCTCAGTTGGGATCAGAGCCCTGAGCCCATGGCTTGGGCTCTTCCACGGGAGATTCTGCTGGGGACAGCTGCAAAGAGGAGCAGACCTGCTTTGTAGGAGCTACTCAGTTCCTCATGTTTTCAGCTCCATCACCTAAACACTGTTAACACCATTGTCTGAACCCTCCTCTCCTTGTTTTTAAATCAGCTGACTAAGCCTGTAAGTGGAAGTACAACTTTCATGCTTGAAGTGATATGGTTACTGCAATAAGGATTTTACTAAATTCACAGCTGGCTGTGGTTTGCATAGTGAGCATAAATTAAGCTCAGTGAGCTCTGCTGTTTTACCTCCCTGACATAAAAGCTACATCAGGCAGAAATACTTAAATACACCCTGCAGAAATCCCAAACAAGTCCTCTCCTGCTAAGCACTCTGTGTAGGTTGGTTTAAGTTATTAATAAGTTGCTTATCCTTGTTATTTACTGATATGTGGGCAGGCTGTTGTTGTGATTTTGTAAGCTACACAATTCAAATTGCTCTTGGCCACAATTTTTAATGACAGTGTATAGAATATTTTAAGGAGCATCTGTATGACCCCTGCTGTGGCTTCATGGTTAAAGTGGTCGTGGTGTGCCAGGTCATCAGTGACAAGTGACAACTGGCTTCCAGCTGTTGGCTGTTGTTGGGAGGATATGAATAAGAACATGTTAATTGACAGTCTGTGAGTGATCAACTTAGCTCTGTTATTTTTGTATGAAGCAAAGTAAAGAGCTTTTGCATTAAGGTGTAGGAGGGCTTTGCTTTTTTTTTAGCTGGAGATCTTTTTATCACTTCCAGAATACTCTGTGATGGCATATTTCAGCCTTCTGCTCAGACTGATATTCACACCTGCCAGTAACAAAGACTTGTAAATTAGGTTGCTTGCCTAATTCCACTGTTTTGTTTTGCTGTTGTTTATACTTTTAAGCATTAGATCAAGCAGGATGGGGTAACTCTTGGTCTGCTGACTAGGCTGGCCTTGCCTTTGGTTCCTTTGGGAATGCAGCAGTGCAGAATGTCTGTCCTCCATGCTGCTCTGTGTTCCCCATCCTGCATTAGTGCAGGATGCTTCCACTCCTGCCCTGAACACGTCTTGGTACCTTGCACTGCACTTTGCAACTTGTTCTTGATGAAGAAGTTGCCCAGAGCTTTGAGCTGTGGGTGCTTCTATCAGTCCATTTTCTGCATGGAATTTAAGCAGTGTCTGAAGTCAGCTCAGAAACATTTAAATATAAATATGTGGTGTAAAATGTTAGATCTGGTGTATGTTGTATATGCGTCTGTTTCACATTTTGAATTTCAATGGGCTTGGCTGTGACTGTGTCCATTACAAAGAACTTGGAAAATACTATTCAAAGTCTTATGGTTACTCTAAAACTGTTGGTGGCCTCCTAAAAATTGAAAAGCAAATACCTCTGTTGTTTCATGCAGTGAAAAAAGAAAAATTTTGGCTACTATTTTGCAAGAACTACAGACAAAATGGTGTGTAAAGAGAGACAATGTGGCAGACGTTCAGCTGGTGTCTCAGGTTGGCTCTGCCTCAGCTGCATTTTGAAGATTGGCTCTCTTGAGTAACTGTTAATTTCAGGAGTCACTCCAGGCTTTCTTTGGGGTTCAGTCAAGTAATTTTTTGTCCAAGGAAAAGAAAAGCAAGGCCCCTCAACGTTCATAACTGCTTTTAAAACCTCATAATCGTTATTTGTTGAACTTGGCCGCCTCCCTGTGTAATAATCCCAAGTGTTAAGTGTCCCCCGGTGTCACAGGTGAGAGCAGCCTGACAGGGAGCCCTGTCCCCTGTCCCTGGGATGCTGCAGGTGCCTGCTGGCAGCCCCAGTCAGTGGCCTTCTGTCACCACAGTGTGAAACTTGGCTGCGAGGCACCTTTGGAAAGACACACCGCCGTGCTGCTGCACAGAGGAAATTGTTGCTCCTCGGGGAAATAACGAGCTTAGAGCCCTGGTGCTGGTGTTATGGGATGCTGGCACAGCCAGTGTTTGCATTCTCAGAGCTCTTGGCTTGCCATTAACAAGGACTGATTGTGCAGGACGAAAGGATTTGCCTTCAAGACCTGTTCTTGAATTGCCATTAGTTTATTCATTGCCTGATACTTTTCCTTTTCCTTAGACACCATCAGCTGGCATACTTGGCTTTAAATTGGAAGGAATTAGTTTGCAGTAGATTGCTGTAAAGTGATATAATAATCTCACTGTTCAGTAAAAGTCTGATTTATATGGCATTGTTTTCTTCCCAGGATGTACATGTGAAAGCAAAGAGCATTCTAAGTGCTCTTAGATCCCATGCAGTAAGAAAGTGGATTTTGGAGAACTTAATGCAAAAAGCAAAGCTACTGAGTAGTTAAAGGGATTTACAAAATGTTAAGCATTTTAAAAATCCACTTTTTTGGCTCCTGAATAGGTGATCAACTCATGTTACTGGATGTAGAGGTCTCTCTTAAAATTTTGCTTTTAATTTTTCATGAGAAATTTAGGCTTAAGTCTTTCTTACAGCCATAACAAAGTTATTGGAGGCATAAAGGAACAGCTCTGGAAATTCAGAGAAAGGTTTTTAAAACAGCTGTGATGCCGAATAGGAAGTAAAATAATCCAGTCCATCTGAAGTTTTGTGAGAGCATTGGCCAAAAAACCACTGCAGTGTGTCTCCAGGTGGGAAGGGTGTGGACACCTTTAATGATCACTTGCTGCAGAGTAATGCTGTGAAATGGAGACTTCCATATCTGAGTATAAACAGAGTGAAGGATTAAAAACTCTTAATGGTAAAGGGGCATTTTGGTTGTGTTGGGGCAGTGTTTGAATGAATGAGTTCAGTGTTCATGAGGAGTAATGCTTCCTTTCTTCAGCAGTGAAATACTTATTAATGACATGTTTCAAACCTTACTTTATGGTATTTTTATCTCTTCATCTTCCCATCTGGATCTTTCATTGCTTCCAGAAAATCAGGGCTGGGCCACCCTGGCCCCTCTACTCCTGTCCTCCCGAGGGCTTTCTGCAGGTTGTAGCTCTTAACTGCAGAGCTCTGAGTCAGCTCACTTCAGCATTGTAACTCCTCCTTTCTAGGGCTTTGTGTATTACTTTCCCTCAGCTAGCAATCAAAAATTCAGAGGCTCATTTCCTTGCTTCCTTTTTCGGAAATGAGCTGTCTTTTTTAGCAGAACTTGAGGATAAGGCCCATCCATTACTATTTAAAGATCCTGATTAGCACACGTTGAAGAAGGTCGTGAAGTTTCTTAACCTTCAGTCCATTAAACAGATCAGAAGGGCTGTGCATTAATTAAATTTCTGCTTAGCTTAGAACAATGATATTTCTTGCTTGCTGAGAAAGCCCTGTTTTCAGACAGTGTGAGCTCTACCTCAGGGGGACAGGCCTTCTCCTGGCCATTAAGGAATGAATGAATGAATGGAGAGGATGTGTTTGGTTGCTTTCAAAGACATTTGTTTAAAAAGCCTATTTTGATGATTCTTTCTTTACAAACCTACCTCTCATAAGTTTTCTAAAATCAGATCTGGTGTCTCACTCTTTTTTAATTTAAATTAAGACATACCCAAAGTCAAATTCTGACATGGTAGGGCAGGAGCAATGTTAACTCATATTCAAGTAGACTTATGATTTATTTCCCCTGAAATTTTCAGTTCATTTTCAGTCAACATAATACAAATAAATTAAATGTTTTATTTTAAAGATCAATTAGTAGACTCTTTAAAAAAATAAAGCCATTTCCTTAGAGCTGAACACTGTTGATTGCGTTGACAGATTTTGGTGTGGAAATTTCATATTTTAAAACTTGTTACCTCTCTAAAAATATAATTATTCTAGGAGGGAGATGATGTTGAAAAACTGCATTATTTTTCAAACACAGGAATCTTGTTATTTACAGTTTGAGAGGCATTGACTTTACTTAAAGGATCAGTTGCTCTCGGAAGCTGCCCAAAGAATGAGCTGAGGTGTGTTTCCTCTTAGATAAAACTGAATTTCCTATCTGCAGCCCAGCAGTCACCTGTCAGTTGCAGAATTGTTAGAATGAGAAATACCTTCTTCAGATTTTTATTTTTTTTGTCTGAAACATTGGTGTCTTGTCTAATATTGCCATTAGCAATGTAATGTTCAGTAAATTATCTGCCTCTGACAGAGCAACAGTGTTTATTTATGCTTTAGATCAGTGATCGTATCTTCAAGAAAAGAGATGTTGTACATGTAGCAATTTTTTATTATTATTACTATTTTTTTTACTGAGCCTGGATGATCAGTCTGCACTCTTCTCAGAAGTGCTGGTTTGTTCCAGCAAGTGGGAAACTTTTCCTTATGCTTGGGTGAGAACCTGCCTGCAGCTTCCTGCTAGTTTACAGTTTCCATGTTGATTTACTTGAAGGTGTCATGTCAGAAACTGAAACTGCACTCCTCAGTTTTAGTTAAAAGTCAAATAAACAAACAAACAACACCCACAAACCAAACAAGCATAAAGAAACCAACAATAACCCCCAACCTCTCCTCTGGGCGTTCGGGATGAACTGACTTCATCCGCTCTGCCTTGAGTTCTAGGTGAGCTCTTCTGTGCTGCAGCATGTTGGGAAACACCCTGGAAATCTGTCAGTGTCATTCCTGTCTTGTCACTTTTTAATTTCCACCGCAGTAACTGCCTGTCCCAGATGTGAGTGCAGACTTTGTGGCCGAAGGCACCCTGAGTGCCCGAGCAGTGAGGGCTCGGTGCCTGCCCGGCCGGTGATCCCGTCCCGGCGGATTTCTGGGCGATGGAGGAGTTCCTCTCCGAAACAGTGATGTGCTGTCTGCATCCCCGCTGTCTGCCTGCTCTCAGGAATGCTCTGGGTTTTCTTCCACTGAAAGGAAGTTGTAGTTTCACAAGGGCCTACTTGGCTTTCATTCCATAAGCAAAGATAATTTGTTTTGTTTTGTTCTCTTGACTGGGTCAGCAATTATATAATTAAAAGGATATGGCTGCAGCCGCTCAAATGAATTAGCCAAAACGTTTATCAAGGTGCTAAAGGCACGAAATCACACAACTTGTGGTGAAGCAGTAACAGCAAGTTTGCCTTTCATCTCAACACTGTACAGGCTTTCAATTCAGAGACATAGAATAGAGAGTTAAATTCTTGGTGTAGTGAAAACCAAGTGACTGGTGTGTTGTAAAATATATATCTGCCCAAGCAAATTTTCAAAAGGAAGGAACACTGTGGGCAGTGGAATACTACTGCTGTGTTTCAGGGGTGGTGATGGAAGCTCTCAGGCTGTGATGAGATGTGCAGAGGAGCACTGTCCACGCTCAGTAACTTTCTGCTGCAGTGCTCAGCCTGAGACTGACTTAGACAGGAGCTTCTTCCTGTGGAATGTTCTGCTTACATTGTGTTTGTATTCCACAAAGCTACAGCCCTTAAAAATGCAGTCAGGGATTCAGTAGGAGACCAATAAGAAATAGACTGATTTCAAATAGGAATCTAAAACCGGTTTTAAATGCTTCTGCTCCAGTGATGTCCTTCGGTCTCTTCTAACGTGTGTTTTGCAGGAGCTTGGCATCATGAAGCAGGGTACTCTGAGGTTTGATTACTGTAGATTGAGGCCAAAGGCTGAGCATTTATGGCTAAATTTAAATGCCTGTTTTTCAATCAGCCATGACTCTATTACATGAGGTCTAATGCCTCTGTGCCAAAATATGTCGATATCCTCGTGGCATGTCTTCTGCTCTTAGCATAACCTGGGAATAGTGTAACTCTGGTCTCCTTAAGCAGCTATTGCATTTATTTAGATGTTTTATTGCAGGTTTTACAGAGAGCCTGAATTAGCCTGTAAATTCAGCCTTTATCCTCCACCAAATAAGATACTATGGAGGAAAACCTTTCAGCCCTGGGTTCTAGATGCAACAATAAGATACTTGTTTATATGGTTTTTCAGGCTGCATTCAAAGATGTTAAAAGTGTAGACAGATTTCAAATGATGATTTAATTGTTTACAAGTGAGTGTTTTCTGCAGCATACAAAAGAGATGAACTAATCCCCAAAGGCTTTTTGATATAACTTGAACAGATGATTTCCTGACATTGTTATATATCCTGGTTTAAGGCGATGAATAATTAGCTATTTAGGTTTAAAAAAAAAATACCTTGAGAACTTGATGTCAGATGAAAAGCTGTCAGTAAATTGGGAACAGCTTTGCATGTCAAGTTGATTATAGCAATGAATAAAAGGAATTACAGGAAAATGAACCATGCAGTTTGCAGTTTTTAACTTCAGTCTCCCCACAGCTTCTCCCATCTCATTCTCCAGATTCCTAGGGTGCTTGTGATAGATACTATCAAGCTGTGGAGTTCTCTTTCACAAAATCCTTTACTGTGGGCAAGTTTTCCTTATTATTTACTGCACTTCTTCAGTGTGCAGTGACTTGAAACTTTACATTCAAGGAATTTCCCCCCTCCAAGCCCCAAGTGCCATTAATAGCATCTTTTGTCTGAGTTCCTGAAATCTGGAAAGCCACTTATTGCACAGCTTCAGTTCCAGGCAGCTGCCTGGGATCAGGCAGGCAGCTCAGCCCCCTCTGCACATCCTGAAAGTGGCCATGTTTATCCTTCAGTAACAGAGATTATTTTATGTTGTCCAGAGTGCTTTGGATGTAACAGAGCAGGCCTCAGCTGAATTTTGTGAGATGGTACCAAGTGAGTTGGAGTAAAGAGTTGTGGGGCCTTTTATGTGCAGCCACAGCCAAAACCAACCTAATGCCCTTGGTAAAAAGGGTACTCTGGGCATACAAGCTAATTAGGATCTTACAGATCTGTTTCATTTAAGCAGATGGGAGTGAATTAATGTTCTTTGAATTATTCAGCTTGAAAATAAAGTCGTGCATCTGTATTAAAGTTATGAATTTAGATGGGCTGAAATGCTCTGACAGCTCCACGTGTGGAGGCAGCCCTGACTGCAGTGCAGGGAATGGAGATGCTTTGGCAGGCACTGAAGGACTCATGTTCATGTTCCTACGTGAGCAATTGTCACCAAGGCATCTGAAGGCCAGTGCAGAGTGAAGCTCTGTAGGGCCATCTGGATGACAATTGCTGTTTACCAACACACAGTACCTGTCTGATATGTGCAAGTGATAGATTTTGTCTCTCTCTCATCATCTTGCCTGTAGTGAGCCAAAGCAGTGCTGGAAGAGAGAGGGAGCCTCTCCTGGTGGAGGCAGATGTGTTGTTTATGCAGAGGTGGCTTATTGAAAATAGATTGCAGATGGTGTGACAGCAGTGATGCACAGAAGAGGGGTAAGAGGGAAGGAAAACCTGGAAATTAAGAATGGGTTCCTCAGTGACTGCAGTCACTGCAGGCAGTGAGCAGCAGTTGCTTTGCACTGTGTTGCTGTACCCCTTTCTTTTGCCTGTGCACGTTCCTTGTCGTTATCACCAAAGGTGTGATGTGGAGCACGGTTTGTTTCAGAATGGTTTGCAGTTGTGGCCCTTGGGCACTGTTACTGTGTCCTGTCCTAGCAGGAGGTGCCGGTGCCCCTCGGCAGTTGGTCCTGTTGGAAATCAACAGCCTTTGGGGCTGCAGGGATTTTCATAGTGGTGCACCAGTGTAGGGGTTCAAACCTGAGCTCCTACAGTGTATTACTAAGTACTTGGCTGTTTATGAGGGGCTTAATAGCATCACATGAATGGATTGGTAGCTAAATGAAGGATTGACGAAGCTAATCTCTGTGAGAATCCTCTTTAATGAGTTAATGAGGTGTTCTTATGGGCTCCCTACACACACAGATGCTAATGAGAGTTTTTCTAACTTACCAAGTGATGAAACTTGGATCTGCATCCAGGCTGATAATAAAAATGATGGATAGGTTCTGTTATTTGGGAAAAATATGTTTTATTTCTGGCATGAAAACTGCCAAAGGGAGCCAAAACTGCTGTTCTACCTGCATGTTCTTAATCTTTTTCTGTAGCTTGTTGATAAAACTCAAAGTCTGGTTCTAAACCCTCAGTACTTCTAAAGCTGAAAATCATCAGCTGTACTTAAAAAAAAGTAAATTATCTATTTCATCCTTTAAAGATCACTTTTACCAAATTCTGTGTCCAAAAATGTAATTCAAAATTTTTCAAAAGGTTGTTTGTTTAGTTGGGTTTTTTTGGTCATATCTCTTGTTTTGGGTTCCGAGTTTTTGTTTTGTTTGTTACTTTTCTTTTCTCCTCCTTGTCATAAAGATTGGAATGTTGTAAGTTCATGCAGAGGAAGTGTCAGGTCCTAAATATCAGGGACTTTAATCCATAACCCCACAATTTTTTAAGCTGTATCAGGGAGATCATGAAAACACAACTTGGTGAGATTTAAGGCATTTGTGTTATTTCTAGATTTTTGTTTGTTTTTTGTTTTTTTTTTTTTCCTGGCTCTGCTTGAACGAGAGGTCTCACCCTTCCTCTTGTCAGTGCACTCCTGCTCTCCTGACATGTGCCCAGGGCTGCATTGCTGCCACACATCTCGTTTGGCCCTTGGGCACCAGAGAGTTCAGTTTATTTTTGGGGTGGCCGTGGGGAGGAGCTGTGCAGGGCGTGGGGCTGCGTGGTGGGGCTCAGGGGGACAGGCAGCTGTGGCTGCAGCATGTCAGAGCTGCCTCTGTGCCAAGGAGCTGGGAGCAGGATCCTGGTGCTGGACGTGTCCCCATCACCTTATGGCAGCCCTGCATCCGTCAGACACAATCGAGCTTTAATCCAATCATCAGATTTTGTTGGCATGCTCTTTAATCCTCCTGCCAGGTCATTAATGAATTTGTTCAATATGACCTCCCCTCAGCTCAATACAGTGCCGTTTATCATTATCATTTGTTTACAGTCCTGCAGCCAGTTCTCAATTCCAGTGCTGTGCTTGCCCCTTCCCAAGTCTTTCTGAATTAATTTTTCAATTAGGATTTCGTGAGACACAGATGCTGTCCTAAAACCCAGAAAACATGACCTCTGCTGTGTTCCTTTAGTCCACTCTGTAACTCTGTCAAAGAACAGATAAAGCAATTAAATTTGTCTGGCAGGCTTTATTCTGTATGAAGCCATACAGGCTGCTTCTCATTCTATTACCCTCAAGATTTTTAGCCGGATTTTCTTTACAAAGCTGATTTTTCCCTTGTCTTTTCCCTTTCCCTCTGGAAAGACCCAGGGCTGTGTTCCCAGCCTCTTGGTGTCCTCGATTTGTTCTCGTGAGAGTAGCAGGATGGAAAGGCTCAGGGCAGGACCCCAGCTCTGTGCCAGGCTGAGCCCCTCTCTGGAAGAGCCCTGGGTGGTTGCAGAAGGGTTCAGGAGGGTGAGGACCTGAAGCTACTGCTCCCAGCAGCATTTGATGACCCCCCAGCGTGGCTGTCACTGAACAGCCCTGCTTTGCTCTGCTTTGAGACCGGGGGCTGCAGGGATGTCTTTTCCTGTGTGCAGAATCTGGTGAGAATGTGCTTTCTTTTCGTTGTTGTTGTTATTGGGGCTATGCCAGCACCACTTAAGCTGGCCCACCAGCATATTTCTCTCTTTTCCAAGTGCTTTGATGTGGATTTGCAGCCCAATTACCTGCGAGGCTCCAAGTGCAGCGTGCAGCCCTTGTGTTCTGCCTGATTTCTGTTTGCAGCATAGCAGCACCCAACTCACCTTTGAAGCTGGCCCTGCCCTGTTCTCTTCAGCTGCTCCTTTAGCTTTGGAACATGTTCCTGACTGTGCAGGCTTTAATTTTCATCTGGTAACTTACTTGTCTGAAAATTTCAAATGAGCCTGATCTTTGAATTTGGTCTGGGCCTTCGTGGTGATTTTTTACACCGTGTCTTGTTTCAGAGAATATTCAGGCAGATTGTTCTTGTAACATGACGACTGGAGTGGTTGTCAGACAGGACATTTTTTCCCCTATAAATGCAGTGCTTATACTCTCAAGTGAATTAGTGTCTCCTTCCATGTGCTTTTTTATATAGCTGTTTAAGACACTTGGTTACTCTATAAATATAGACTCTTCCAGCTCTATTAAAATGTTGCATAAGGACGTGTGTAACTTTTCTTTTTTTTTTTCCTTTTTACTTTCCATCACTAGAACTACAAATAACCCACATCCATGAGTGTAATTACACTCAAATTCCTACCCAGGCTGTACGTCCTGGGGTGCCCTCTGGGGAGGCTTCCATAGCAGCATCCGCTGGGGAAGTGGGCACGAAACTGTGGTTCACAGCAGCGAGGGCGTGTGGGGCTTTCAGAGAGGAGCTGGGCATGGGGGTAGAAGATCTTTGTCAGCTGCATCCGGTGCACTTTGCCATCTCTAAGCAACCCAGTTACATTGATTAGCCTTCCTTGTCTTTCTACACATTTGCATTTCATGCTGAAATTCGTTTGCTGCCTGAAACAAACCGTGCAGTTTGTTAGAACCACTGTACAGTGCACAAAGCCGTGGCTCCTGCCAGCCCTTCATAAATTATTAAGGGAAGCAGGACAGTTGACCCTTGCTGTGAGTTGGTCAGATGTATCATTCTTAAGCACAGATTTGGAAAGTGGTGTTGGAGCAGCTGGGCTGTAGTGAGGTGTCAAGGCTGAAAGATAAGTGTGCCTGGAGTTAATAAGTTAAAACATTAACTGTCTTGTACCTGTGAGACAGCATGTCTGGCCTGGGGAGCTGACATATTCAAAATGTCAAAGCAGTGCTTGGACAGCTGCATCTCGGTGGCCAGACATATTTTACAGACATCTGGGAAAGCTCCCTGCTGCTATCAATGTGCTGCAGTCGCTGGCCCTGGCTATGTTCACAGGTCTGTGCTGAGCTGGCTGCAGCAGATACTTTTCAGGTGGTAAAAGACACTGAAAATAGGAATAATTCCAGCTTCATTTGGAACTGGAACAGTATTTAATAGACAGAAGATTCAGTGTATGGCTTAAATGTTCAGTAAGATGGCATGGATTTATTTTGGTCATGGTTTTTATGGAGGCATTAGGGAGTTCTGGGCTATTTCTGGGCCCTGACTGTTATTGCAAGCTAAGGAATAGGAGGTGTTGCTGCAGTTTGGGTTCTGTAAATGACAGTAGTCTTCTGTACAACTCCTGCAGACAAGAGAACAGTTTTATCTTTATGGAAAAGCGAGGAACTAGCAGGTCTAAGATTTAACTGAGCTGCTCTTCCGCTGCTGGATAAGCGTGCGATCGTTCATTTGGGAGAAGACAGACACTCAGATTTTTGATTTTGAAGGAACTATACAGATTTATTTTACTAACCAGGGATTAGAACAGTTTGTACCAGAGCCATCAGCTATTAAAGACTGCAATTTTTTCTGGTGGTGAAATATCCAGAGCTGGGATAGGCAGAGGAGGAGAGGTGGTGGGGTAGCCCTGTGTGTGAGGGACTGATTTGATTGTCTGGAGCCTGTACTATATACTTGGGGGTGTTGCCCAAGACAGTACTTGTATGGAGCTGATCATGAAAGTCTGCATCTTAAAGTTAGGTGGGTGTCCTCCCATTCTTTTCATCTTCTCAGCAAACTGGATGAGAAAATGATCTTGTGTAAATACATTTTCACCCAGTAGTTTGTTTTTAGTTGGGATCAGTTCTGCAATTTGGTCACACAAACACTTCATTTGTCAAAATTAAGGGCTGGCAGAAGCCACGTGGGCTCCCATGGCTACTGAAGAGCAGGCTGGTTAAAATTACCAGTGAGACTGTTAGCAGTGAGTGCTCTGATGGCAGCTCAGTGGTTTGCAGCAGCCTCTGCACACTCTGGTGGCCCAGGAGCTGCAGGACCACCTGGCACCTCGGCCTGGGGTTGCTCCACCTCCACATCTTGTCACTGCACTGCTTCAGAGAGGAGCCCTGGGAGGCAGCTGCATCCTTCTCATGCTGGCTGCTCTGCCGAGTTCTCTCCTCTCCTGGGTTCAGTGTGTGTTGGTGGCACACAGGGGACAGGGCTGAGAGCTGGGCTGGGGTCTGCAGCACTCCCAGCACGGGGTGGCTCTCAGGCAGTGGAGAAGCTGCTGCTGACCTGCCCCAGTGCTGCAGGGGCCTGTGCTGGTACTGGGGATGTGAGTCCTTGCTGCTGGAGGAAGGGAGCCAGCAAGCAGGGCTCAGTCCCAGAGGGCTGCCTCATTTTGAGTACATCCTTCACTGTTCCTCCTTGGAAGCTTTTGTCCTGCTGTGCATGCTCCATCTTCCTTCTGCTCCCTTCTGTGCCTTCAGGGATGGGTGTCTGTGGCTCTTGGCCATGTGGAAATGTGGGTGAGTGGCTTGCAGAGCAGACAGGTTGGCTGCCCCTTTTCTGCACATTTGTTTGTGTCAGGTGAAGCTGTACATGCTTCAGGCTTGGCTTCCTGCTGCCTGCCTGGAGCTGGCTGCACTGGCTGGAATCTTCACCAAGTGTCTGTTGGCAGGCCATTGCAGCTTTACTGAGTGGTGCAAAGACTGGTACATTGTTAACACAGTGATTTCTTCCTGAGAACCACTATTCATTTGAACAGTGTTAGTGTGGGGGGGGGGGAATGGTGCAAATGTGCTAATTTCCAGTCTTGGCATTTCATGATCAGTCTTTCATTGAATAATTGTTCTTAGTGCATTGCAGGAAACATTCTCTATAATCTTGTGCCTTTCTTCTAACTGCCTTTTGGAGGAGGAAAAAAATAAGTTAAATTATAGCTTTTACACCTGTGTACTAGACCCTCCTGGATGTGTGTTAAAATGCTCAGCACAAAAAATTACAATTTATGTGGCCTGTCAGGACAAGCTGATATTTCTGTGGAATTGGTGTATTTGCTTGAAAGAATCCTCTGCAGAGCAGTTACATGTGAGGGTCTTGGTTACAGCAGTACTAGCAAGTCCTTTCCATCTTTGCTTCTTCATGGAAACATTCTTATGGAGCTTCTGGAGTTAGCCTAAGATCCAACAGGAGAAAATAAAAATTAAAAAATTGGCACTAGTGCCATGCAGACCACCCTGGAAATGCTCCCTCTTCACAGGCATTGGTACAGCTGCTGATGGTGGGCAACGTGATAAAAGTCACATCTGCAAGGCCATTTTCTGAGTGACTTCAGAATTTCCTGTGCCTTGCCCAGCATCTCCTGCCCAGGCTGGCAGGACTGGCGCTGCCGGGAAGTCACTCTTCCTTCCCCAAATAAGTCAGCATGTGAGATAGCTGCTGGTGCAGAGGCAGCTGTTAATGTGACTTGTAGCTAAGGGTTACAATTAAGGTTACTGAACACTTCCTGTAATTAGAGGCTGGGTTTCATTGCAGGGACGTGTCTGCAGGGAAACTCCGTGCGTTGATGCCCTGGCGGCTGCTCCAGGGCACTCGTGTCACCACCATCCTTGGGATGTGTGGGAGGTTACCTCACTTAGGTTCCCCTTACTAGTGGAGAGGTGGCAGAAACAGGGAGAAATGGCAGTCCAGGCAGTCCCTTCAAATCCTGTTGGTTTGTTTTCCTTTTTGTTTCTGTGAATATACAAAGGTTTGGAGCCAAATTCGAGTGTAGGGTAGAAACCACAGGCTGGCAGGCTAACAAACCTCTGGGTCAGAAAATGAGTCAGCAGAAGAGATGAAGCTCAGTGCCCTGGGATAGCTGTAACCCTCAACTGCAAATTGTGAAAACAGCACTGCCCACACAGGGAGCTGCTGTTATGTGTTCCTGCCTTGCAGGCAGCAGAGCAATTGGAGAGAACATGTGAAATGTCACTTTTAGGTGAATGTTTTGTATCTGTGCCTGAACCTGTGGTTTCATGGCAAGGAGTATTTAGTGGTGGTGCTGGCATTTGTTACTGCTGCTTGCCTTCTTACCCTGTCCCTGAGTGCTGGTTCTTCCTTCATATCCCCCTGCTCCTGACTTTGCTGGCCACCTCCCTGCTGCACCGGCACAGCTCTCTTTGCCTAGTGGCATGAGCTGACTGAAGGAACTGATTCAGCTCTAAAGTGACATAGAACAAATCAATTAAACTAAAAAAGAACTTTACAAGCCAGTTCCCCTGAGTGTCTCAGGGTGCAGCTGCACAACACCTGGAAAACCTGCTGCAGTGCAAGTGCTGAGGTTCTGGGGTGAGGGCACTGCTGCTGGGGGCCATTGCCCTGTGCCAAGCCACACACAGATCCGTGCTGCTTCCAGGGATGAAGTGACTAGAAATGGGGGAAAATTGCTCATCAAGTATAAAAAAATCTTTTGGAGTTCCTGCCCCACTCACCAAAGCTGAACAGAGCTGCACGGGAAGTAAAGGTGTGCAGTCCAGAAGTGATGGGAGGGGGAGTGAGCTGCTGGAACAAGTCCAGTGCAGCCAACTGGAGTCTAAGCCCTGGGCATTCCTGCAGTCAGGCTTAGGTCAGGTGTGATTAGTCTGAAGCACAGCTGGAGCAACCATAGTCAAACCTGCTGTCTCTTGAAACTGCTGGAGAAACATCTTTTTTGTCATGAGGGAGAGACATGCCTTGTGCTCAAGATCCCAGACTTCGCAAGTTTCTCTCGTATTTCTCATGTGACTTTGGAATACTTGGTTTATTTGTCTGTTCTCAGTTCCTCTGAGGCTTTCCTATCCTTTAGTTTTGTTTTGGGAAGGTTGCAAAGTGTTTAAAAACACATCTATTTCCTTTATGGGAGTGAGATATTAACCCATTATGAAAAACACAGTAGCCAAACCCCAGAGCAGAGTTGCTGTTCTCAGTGTCACCTTTCAACAGTAAACAGTTTTACCCCAATCAGTCTTTAAAGGTGATCAATGTGTCAGGCTGTTTATACAGCACTGTCAGAGTGTTTACATTCCAATCCCACTACAGATTTCATTTGATCACAAGCACTGGAGATTAATGATTCATAGCACTTGTAAAATGGCAGTCTGAAATTTCAGATGGGATGATTGCTGATGTCCCTGGGGTTTAGTTATCACAACTCTTGTGGTTCTGTGTCAGGCTGCTGAAACCTGGTAGAATTAAAGTGGAACGTACACAGACCAACCAAAACTTTGCTGGCAATGGTGCCAGTTATTCTGCTGTTTTGCCTAAGTGTTTCCATGTGATAATTAACTCTCTTACCTTTCGTTAGCTGCTACTTATCAATGAGGGCAGGCAGGTTGGACAGAGCACAGAGGTTGTACCTTTTAAAAAAAAAGTGTGTACCCTCATCCCTCACATGTGGGCTATTCCCTGTGCACATTGTCATCCCTGACTCTGCATCAGGCCATGCACAGGAGCTGGAGGAGAGCTCTGGGATTTACCAAAATGTGACAATTATTTGGCACTAGTGATAGGCAGATGATTTTAAGAACATGCCTCTTCCTGCAGTAAGAATGGAAGTCTTTCTGACTTTGAACTTGAATTTTAAAACTATTTTTTGCTGTTGAAAATCAAATTTGACTATATTTATGTCCTCCCACCTTCTTCACTCTCCTCAGCTTCCTTATGAGCTTGCTTAAAGAGGAGAATTGGGATGCATTCTCTGCAGCTGTGTTTTGGGGACCCTCAGGCTGGCTCCAAGAGCTGTCCTGAGTGTAGTGCCTGTAACTGCACGAGTGAAGCAGGAAAGCAGAGTGAGCAGTTGGGAATGGGGTGAAAGAAAACACCTCTGTGCAAGGCACAGGTGGCATCCAGACACAACCCAGCCAAGAGTCTTTGTTTCACAGTCTGTGGCGTGCAGGCTGAGAGGCAGCAATGCTGTACCGTGAGAACTGCAGCTGAGAGAAAGATTTGGGTGTTTCCCTATCACCATCTCTAGCAATTGTGCAAAAATGTGTGAGCTGGATAAGGAGCTTACCTGGTTTGTTCATATTTTTGCCCATAAAAGCCCAGGCTTCTTTTTTTTCTCAGCTAATTTGTAAGTGGATGTGACACTTGAGTGTTGTGTGTTCTAATGATGGGGCAAAACTGTCCCCCTTGCAATGCTGCACAGTGGTGACTGCACAGTAAATACAACTTACCACAGCCAAAATGAGGGGGAAAATAGACAGGAAAACCTGCAGACCACAGGCCCATGCTGATCATCATGTTCCACGTGGTGAAATAATGCCATTCAAAACCTGGTTTATATTTACAGCTTTCATTGGTCCAGGAAGCTTTGGAAATTAGTAATTACCATAAGAAATCCATTCTATTCAGGAAATATTGGACGGAGTTTGTCTAGCTTTTAAATAGTCTGAAGCCTTATCTATTACAGGAATCCCCTGATCTTTCCAGGATGTTTTATACATACAGTAGCTACTTCCTCTTATGGAAATACTGTCATTTGGAAGTGAACAGTACATGTTGAAAAAGCTTTTGTCTGCAGTCAAGTTGGCACTGACTGAGAAAATCCAGATGATCTCCCAAAGGGGAGCTTGTGCAGCTGAGCTGTTCTTTGTTACAGTAGTATTCTGCTTTTTGTGTTTAAACACACTTTGTATTCTATCTGCCCCACACACCTGCTAGTGTTGTGATCCTCCGGCTATGATATAAATCTGACTGGGACAATGGGGGACAGTGTTGTGACCAGACCAGCATTGCTTAAGAGTCCAGCTGCAAAATGGATGAGTTTATCCCTGGTATGTCTATTCAAGAAGAGCTGTGAGTGTTGCCATCACTGCCAGGCAGTCCAAGGACAAGAGTCCTCTCACCTCATCTCTTACCTTCAGATGATTTTTCTCCTCCTCTAGCTCAGCTGATGACATGAAATTTGGATTTTGCTGAGGTTTCTCAGTTTCCTTCCAGTCTTGATGTCATTTGGCCAGTTGTCAGACAATATCTGCTACATCTCTGTCATAATGGTTCTCTGGTGCTAAATGTAACCTTTCATCAGCCTGTTCTACGTTAGCAGTGTGACAGAGGTAATCATGGGCTTCTTCACCTGTGCACTCTGTGCTGCCTGACCCATGACTTGCTGAGTGGAGGAAAGGTGTATCAAGGCTTTCAAGGCCAGCTTCCTCCTTAACCTTTTTTCCTGGGTTGATGGCTTGTTTCTTCATTAGTATGTTTATGGTGATTGTTAAAACAAAAGCTGCTTTATAGGCATAATTAAAAGTTATATATATATATATAGTTTCTTGGAAGAAGCCCACTTCTCTTTTTCATCCTGTTCTGTGATTTAGCCAAAGTGAGAATCACAATGACTCAAAACTCAAAATTAGTCTCAGGAGCCCTATAATCTTGTAGACAAAAATTTTCTAAACTAAAAGTGTCTGATATAGACAGATGTGATGGATTTAGGAGGGAGCACCATTGACCTGGTTCTGCTCTGTTAGGCTTTCCAATTAAACAGGACGTGCAGAGCAAGACCTTGCAGAGTAATACCTGGACCAGCAGGACTGAGGTTTTAAATGTTCCTTATACTTTAAAAGATGTGCTTTTAAAGATTTTGCTTGAGTGCTAATCCCAGAGCACTAATGATGGAGTTTCCTACAGAGATGTTATCTCTTGGTAACCTTTTAATTAACAGGCTAAATAGGCGATTTTGTGCTTTTGTGTTTAGAAGCTCTTTAATGAGGTTTGAATCCTCTGGCTAAGCTAAGAGTTCAGATTTTGACACCAAGGAAGATGCCAGACTGCAGAAAATGTACAGTGCACTTGCATTATAAT
The DNA here is from genome assembly GCA_013398075.1 of Notiomystis cincta. NCBI lineage: Eukaryota > Metazoa > Chordata > Aves > Passeriformes > Notiomystidae > Notiomystis > Notiomystis cincta. The sequence continues at coordinate 73,470 of VZRX01015771.1, read as the reverse complement.
GTGCAGAACTGGAGAGAAGCATTCATTAGAAAGAAGTTTAATGGGAAACGAAACAACCACAGCTAACTGCAGCTGTTGAGAGGAAAACTTTTGCCAAGGGTATGGCCAATCCATTCACTATCAAGTCTTGATCAACTTTCTGAAAAGATCTTAATGCCTTGAAATTACAGGAGCACCAGTCAAATAATAATCTGATCTAAAACCAGTGAGTTGTAATCTAAGAATTGTAAAAGAGCATCAAATCAAAGATGTGAGGGCCTGCATGTGGCCCTCTGGTATACTCCTGTTACTGCAACTTCTTTTGTTCATCCAAATATTGTAGGGATTCTGTAATTTCTCTGTGATTTCCAGGTGTCTGGAAAGGTGGTAAATCTTAAAAGAAAATTAAAAAATAATCCTGCCATCCTTGTTCAAGCAGGTGTGTTCATTGCTGATATCACTACTTGAGACCAATAACAGCTCAGGACACCTTCTCTTCCACTATTCCAGAGTAATGGCTGTTTCTGTCTGCTCTCTTTGTAGATTGAACCTCCTAGTCCCTACACCAGCTTGGAGACTCAGGTTAGTACTACTCCCCATCCCACTTCTTTCTGACAAGAGAGTCTCTGAAAGAAAGGGCTGGGCTGGTGTTGCCCACCGTATTTATGGTATTTACCCCTGGTGGTGTCCCTGGAGAGGCTGCAGGTGCAGCAGCCACAGCAGTAGCTCCTGGCATGACTGGCTGGGCAAGGAGAGAACCAGATTGCTGACAGGAAACAGCAGGTGCAGATGGTGAGGGAGGACCTGGTGTGAAGCTGGACAACAGGAGAGTTGACTTGTATGTGTTGGAAGAGAGGACACAGTCCTCAAGGCAGAGTGAGCATCTTTTCCTGGTGTTCTCATTTCTTTTTGTGTACTCTGCTTCCCAGCTTTCTTCCATTCCTGCTGCTGGTGTGTTTCTCTCAAACACTTGTGCTGCTGATTTTTCCTTTAGCCGTTACAATGAACGGTAATGAATCTGTGGAGCTGCCTGGCACCAGAAGGTCAAAGTGACAGAAGGGATTTTACAAAGTCACTGATGCTTTGATTTGTGTTTTCTAACAAGGCAGCATCATTGATTTCCATTCTCCCTGATCTTTGGGAGACAGCAAGTGCTATGGAACTTGCATACTGAAGATGAGTGTTTATTCAGAACACATTTCCAGTGCCCCCGAGTGACTGCATAAATATTTCTACCTTTGTCTTCTTCTGGCCTTTCTCTGGGGAAAGCTTTTGACTGTTTTGTTATTTGTTTCAACAAGCCTACTACATCTATTTTATGGACCTCACTTCAGAGCCAAGTCCTTGTGAGTCAAAACTGGCAAGGAAGGATCACACAGGGTTTGTTATACAAACTGGCAAGGAAGGATCACACAGGGTTTATTATACACAGTGGCATTATAAAGTGGTATCAAAACACAGTGTATGTAATAAAATACTGATCTATGCATGATGCAGAACTAGAAATATACAGTGATAATGAAGACTTACTTTATTATTGACTTAAAATGGTGTAAGAACATGAGTTTGTGTTAGTGAAGGTGCTAGGGGAGAATGCATATGTGAGTATGAGCAAGAGAAATTTTCACTTGGAGGAGAAGGAGGTGACAAGATCATCAGCTCCAGCTGCTGCCCATTATGGCTGAGGGGATGCCTGCAGCCCCAGCACTCCTCCTTATCCTGCCCTGCCAGCCTGCATCCTCTCTAACCTGCATGGCATTCCCTCTTCTGGCCCATTACCTCCTTGCTAAGACTTGTCAGCAAGACTGCCAGTCCCAAGGTTTCTGTTTTCAAGGGACCTTAATATTTTTGGGGTCAGGGAGGGCACAGATACATTGTTTAATGAATAGTAAAGGTAGAAATTAGGTGTATGCTCTTATGTACTGGAATTTCTTTCAGTGTTACTGAAAGCCACATCCACTTTTGAATCCATGTTCTGTAGAAAGCTGATTGCCTCTGACATTGAAATAGATGAGGGGAGTCAAAACTTCTTCTGGGCAATGCACTTATGTCCCACAGTGTTGTAGACTAGGGGCTGTCACAGGCAGGAGCTGAGACCAGAAGGTATCCTGGAGTGGGGAGGGAACAGACTTTCTCTTGAGAGGTAGAAGTACAGCTGGAAGAGCTTCTCAGCTGAAGGTCAGGGTGCAGCTTTGGCTGAAGTGGCCAAAAGCATTCAGATTAACATCCTGACTAAGAAATTAGCAGTCTTAGCTGCAAGTGTCTTTGTTTTGTCTGCTGTGAAAAAGCACTTTGAGAAGAATAACATCAGCAGCTTTAATGTTTTACAGACTTGAACAGGATATTGGCTCCCATGGTTAGTAAAGACTCTCCAAATCTGCAGAAGTTTCCTGCAGGCTTTATTCTCCTCCTTTTCTTTGAGGGCAGATGGAAGCAGAGCACTGCACTGCATTCACTTGAGTAGAATGGTGAGCAGCCTCTCTGCTTGGTGTGTCCCACACAGTCTTGGCATGAATCAGCTCATTTGAGAGATTTTCTCCACTGCCTTCTGGTTTCCTGTCTCGCCTTGGTTTGGTTGGTATTTTGAATGTTGACATTTCAAACCCATGCTGTGTTCTGGAGGCCTTCTCATGAATTTTTCATATAATTTCCCCTCCTTTCCCTGGTCTTTCAATCAGCCATACAGCTGCTGAAAATTTTACAGGTATGGCTGCAAGTGACCTTCTGAAGAGAGAGTGGGTATTTTTCCGACATGCTCAGCTTCAGCAGATCTCTCTGAAGTCCCATATAAAGATATATTTTGATTTGTGTGCAAATGAACAGAGGAAAGTATTGACTTGAGAGCTAAGCAAGTGTTCTCACTGATTTTTTCCAAGGAAAAGATGCATAATTCCCTCATGTTCTCTCTTTTAGAGGCTTATCAAAGCAGTTTGTTCCAATTGGACCTGCCAAATCACACTACTTGTGCTAATCATCCAAATATTGTAGAGATTCTGTCAGTTGTGTGTAGTTTAGTGAGGATCAGTGTGATTCACTTATACCTACCTGTGCTGGGACAGTGTGACACAACATGATACAATCAGATAAGTTCCTATTCTTCCTGCTTCGTTTTTCTTTCCCCCAAGGGTGATTATATAGCTCACAAACAACTATTCTTTAGCTTTTCTCATGTTAAATGGTGTGTAAAACACATGAATTGTGTAATTTATAAATTTGCTGCAGCAGATTAACAACTGCTTAATCACTTGTGTTTAAGGGGGTGGGATGTGGCAAATTTATTTGCAGTGTGTTGCAGATGATACTCATCCAGGGTAAAACCCAGAAACTTGGTCTTAATTGGAAAAAAACATTTTAAAACAAGCCTCCCCTTTCCTATCTCTAAATCTCACTTTGTGCTAATGCCAAAACCAGATACCCCTGAGCATCCTCGAGGTGTTTGATAAGGTTGTGTTGTCAGGATTCTTTTGGAGGGTCAGGCGTGTTTGCCTGCACTATCACACAGAGAAGCTGAGCAAACTCTGGGATGAAGCAAACAAAAAGAGAATGAAAGCTGTTTTCAGCAGCTGAGGAGGTTGTACAGTACATCCCAGGCAGCTGTGGCTGTTTGTGACTGCTTTTCTCACGATTTCAGAAGTTACCTCCATTAATGAGATTGTGACTGTTTCCATTTCACACTTCCCATCCTTCATTTCACACAAATAGCAGGAGCCAAATGGGACAGCTTTAGCAGCAGTTAGCCCATAGAGGAATTCAGGCCCAGATTTCATTCTCTCAGAGCAGTGGAGTTTGTTACTGTCCTTGGGTCACAGAGGTGGTTGTTGTCCTTCCAAAGCCATTACAGGTTGTGTGATGGGATGCTCCAGAGCCCTCCAAGGCTGACTGGTGCAGGACCATGGAATGTTGCAGCTGGCAGAGGGAAGGGGGCTCTGTGGAACAGGCACTGGGGCTCAGTAATCACTGCAGCAGTGGCACTTCTCACCTCTGCCCTCTGTGTGAGCTGGACCTTGGCCAGTGCTGGCCTCAGCCTGACTGTGCTCAGTGCTTGCCCTGAGAGGTGCTGGGAAGGGCTTGGTTCTATGTCTCTGCTGTTGGGTCTGCTTGGGATTACTTCAAGTTTTATCATTACCTCACGTGTCAGAAGCCTGGGGATTTCTTCAGTTTTAGTAAATATTTGTGGAAAAAAACCCCCATGAATCCAGGAAGCTTGGAGCCTGTAGAAAAAGAATGCCCTGCAGTTTCTGTGACAAGATAATTGTGGTTGGTAACACCATAAGCATGGGGTCTTTCATAAAATCCTGTTGTGAAGATAAAGGAAACTTGAAAGGTACTTGCTTTTCAGGATGCAGATAAATATTTTGCTTCAGTTTGGGGGGTGAGGAGGGATCCATGCCAGTTCTTGATGTGCCAAGGCAAGTAAAGAGCTGACCTGTCTAAAGGGACATGGCCACTGGGGAGAACTCTGCAATTTCTTGTGGTGACTGTGCACACGGTAATTGAGGATTTGGCACTCAGCTGTCAAAGTGAAGAGGAAACAGTGTGTGTTCCTTCCTGCTGAGGAGCATGAAAATACAAGTAGAATTCATGAGCTTCCCTCTGAAATCTTCATAAAGCAGTCCCCACAGAAGCTTCCAGTGCAATCAAATTGCTGAGCTGCTGTTGTCTAATAATCAGATACACTGATTTTGGCAAAGATAAGCCCAGAAACACAGTGGCTAGAAATGTCTCCATTGTGAAATCACACAGGAGAGAGTTCAGGTGTTTTTAGGAAAATGCATCTTCAGATGTGTCTGCTGAGTGGGTCCCTTTTGGATGCGGGTGGAAAAGAGTCTACAGCATTAATTGGGTATTATTTACATTGAAGATACAATCTCGTGCAGTATTTTGGGAAGTTTTAACTTCTGTGGCACTGTTACACACCCTGTGTAACTGCTGTTACCTAAATCCCTGCAGGGGATTCAGCCATGGACACAGAAAGGAAACACTTAATGGCTTTGAACTTGCATATCTGAACAAACTGAGGAGTCTGGCACTGAAGGCCAGTGGAGTTCTGTTGCATGAAAGGGATTTACATTGTGTCTTGGAAACCTTCTTCCAGTGCTGGGAAACTTGAATTTTATATGAAACCTCTTTTAAAAATCAAGTTTAGAAAACAAAACACAAAAAGGCTTACATAAAGCTTTCTAATTTATATATAAAAAAAAGCACCTGTAGCTCACAGTGACCTGGGTGCTGTGTAATAATGTAATTCTTTTCTCTTGTTCTTTGCAAGGTGTTTGTTATTTTCAGCATATTTTCAGTCAGCTTGGTGCTTGTAAAAGCTGTTCCATGGACAGCACTGAGAAGGAAATCTCCTCTGTGAGAGCTGCAGCCTGGGCAAACTTCCCAGAGCCAGCACATGTGGAGGGAACTCCTGTGATGGGCAGAAGGGTATTTCCAACTCTTACCTGAACTCTGCAACCACAGCTTCCTAAGCATCCTTACCCTTATTTAATTAAGCCTGAACTACAGCTTGTATTCTCTGGATGTCCACTCTGGGTTGGGTTACTTCCCAGAAGTATTCCTGAGCTGTCCAATGGCTTGTCTGAGCCTTCTATATGCTCATTTAATAAAATATACTTGTCTTTTCTATAGATGGGCAAGTTTCTAATTGTCCCTAAGTCCATTCAAGCGTGATAAAGCTTCAGGAACATGAGGTATTCTTATGCAGTTATCTTTAATTATGAGTATTTTTAACAGTGCACCTACCAAAGCCTTATGCTTCCAAGCTATGATTTTAAAAAAATAAGGGAAAATGTGATATTTCCCAGCAGTACTCTTTTTAGTTTGTACTGCATTCAAAATGCTTAGCAGCAATAGGTAAGTTTGGTGAAGGAAAGAAAATTTGAGTTCTATGCTTGTCTGTTTTTATTGTATAGGGCAAACTGGCAAAAGGGAAGATATACAAATGATAAGGTATCTAAATTATGTTAATTATAATCAATGGCTCTCAGAACCAGATGTGTCATTCTGATCCTGTTTCTGTACTGTAAAGCTATTCTGTGCTGTTACACTCTACTTCAAATGACATCACAGAACAGGAAAAATCTTGATTTTTTTTCAGAGTAATGGTAGTAGAGATAAAGCATAAAATATTAATATTTGATAGCATGAGGTCTGGCCAATTGCTTAAATAAAGCTCTAATGCACATCTCATAACAAATAGACAGCTGTACTAACAAAAATATTTGGAGACAAATTGAATCATTGGATATCTGTTTCATTTCTTTAAGTGAAATAAATGTAGAAGTTGTTCTGATAAATACATCCAGGAATAAAGCAGTACTTCACCTCTCACTGGTTGCAGATACAATATGTATTTGTGACAGGTGTTGAAGTGAGGGGCTGTAAAGGACTTTAGTGCTGTTGCCTTTCTCCTGTGTGTCACTTGCTGTCAGAACCTCAGAAGAGGAGGAAGTGCCCTGTTATTTTCCAGTCAGCTGTTGGGTGGGTCCCCATCGATCCCCTCCTGGGCTGACATTGCTTAATGACGAGCACCCAGAGCAGTGAGTAAAGTGCAGGGTGGCAACGAGAGGGTTGTGCAGCAGGTGGGACAGAAAGCTGTGTGCAGGTGGTCTGGGCAGTGTCACCCTCTGTGGGGTGTTTTCTGCACAGCATTTCCTGAAAACTCCCTGGGATGCATTTTTCTTTGGGGTCAGTTTGGAATGATACTGAAACCTGGGGTCTGTTGTGTTTTATTTCATTTTCTGTAAAAGCTACAGCTGAATGCAACTGAAAAGGCTTTTGTGAGGCTGCTTTTTTCCCCACACACACCCTGCAATTTTCCTCAGGTTATGCTGGGAGCAGACCTCAGTGGCATAAATAGCTTTTGTATAGCAAAGTGATTTAAAGTGTTAATTCCATTCCTGTGATGGAGAAGCATAGCACAGAAAACAAAAATGCACAAAGAATTTCTTACAATCAGATAATAATTGGATAAATATAGACGTGCACAGCTGTGTTTTACACGCAGCAGTTCCCAGATTTAGTTACAATCACTTTGTAGCCAGGGCAGCTTTGAAGTGGGATGCCCACGTCCCTGTAACACACTGAGAGCTGTGCCTGTAATCCCCTCCTGCCCTGAGCCCCCAGCAGGAGCAGAGCCTGCTCCTGAACTGTCCTGCCTGATGCACAGAAGTGGGACAGGTTATGCAAAAGATTCTTTTGCTCCCCTGCCTGGGCTGCTGCACAGATCACAGGGGTGTTTTTCACCTTCACCTTCCTCCTGCTCTGACTGCCTTGTTTCACAGCCCTGTTGATGAAGCTGTGCAGCCCCTGGAGTTTGGCTCACTGTCAGAGTGCCCCAGGATCACTGGATGAGGAGTTAACTGGGCTGTAGGATGCATACAAGTGTATCAGTAGCTGGCAAATCCAGTGGAGATATGGAGGTCTTTGTTACCTCCTCCTGTGTTCTGGCTTCTGATTGGGAAAATTACTGCAGCTGGATGGATTGCAGAGCTGAAGCCAAAGCAAGATGTAAAAGACATAAATGTTTGATTGTCTTGCCTCACAGTAGTGTTTATTGCCACAGCAGATGACCATGCTGAGGCAGAGGGCAATCTGTCAGCTGTCACTCCTAAAGCTGCAAGCTGGACATGTGTGGAAGTGATAAAATTTATCTGAAAATGTGTTTCCATGGGAAATTAAGGAAGGAAGTTAATCATCTTGGGTTACTTGGAATGTTCCCTGTATTTCCTCTTCAGGAAAAAGACCAGAATTGTGGCTTGCTGGTGTGGTCCCTCGTTAGTATGGTGGGAAATGTGTGGTTTGGTGTCATTTTCATGACTGAAAATCTCATGCTGGCCCAGGCTTAACAGGTGACTTTTGCCATGGAAATGGCATGTCCCACATGCACCAGCTACTCTCCCCACTTCAGCACCTTTTTGTGGCATCCAGTCATGATGGCAGGGACAGCCCTGGCTGTGACCCATCCCATCCCATCCCATCCCATCCAGTGCCACAGGCAGCCCTGGCTGTGACCCATCCATGCAGTGCCACAGGCAGCCCTGGCTGTGACCTATCCCTTCCAGTGACACAGGCAGCCCTGCTCTCCTCCATCAGGTGTATTTCCAGCCACAGCAAGCCATGTGTTAGGTCAGGCTGTGTGAGGAGTGAGCTGTGCAAGCTGTGTCCACAAATCCACAGAGATCTGAATTTGAGCCTTGCCTTTCAGAGCTGTGCCCAGAGCCTGCATTGCTGCCTGAGCTCAGTGCCCTGTGTGCAGGTGGAGAGCTGTCAGCCTCAGAGCAGGATCAGCAAAATCTGCCATGCAGCAGAAGTACTGAGGCTGTGAGGGCTCTGCCTCCCCCACCAGCACAGCCCTGGGGCAGAGCCAGAGGTGCCTCTCTGGTGTTTGCCATTCACAAACCCCAGAGCACTGCTTCTGTCCATCCTCAAAGCAAAACCAAACCAAACACACCACCCTGGCAAGGTTTCTTCTTCCTGTGAAAGGGGTGGGCTTTTCTCTCGTGGGGAGAAGGGGGAGCCCCAAGAGGGAGCCTCTCCCTAGGTGGGGGTGGCCACTCTGCCCTGTGCCCCACAAGTGGCCACTGAGACTTTGGAGAGTGCAAGCCCTGCAGGACAGGTCAGTTCCCTGCTCCTTGTTAAAGGACTGTTTCTCTGCTATATGTGCTGCTAAATTGGGGAAAAAAATCAGCAATTTTAAGATTGAAATTGTGGCTGAGGAGCCTGTGGTGCTGGCTTCTGTTAGGTGCTGCCATTGGTAAGGGGTCATTTGTAAGGCCATGCTTGAAGTGGAGCTTCCAAGAAAAGTTTTGCTACAAGCAAGTTTGATGAACTCCTTGCTCTACTTACAGAGTCAACTTTAAAACAATTGTAAACCTGAAATAATTTTCATCTTGCTGCTTATGCATAACACAATTTATTATATGTGTTATTCCATGACTCCACAGGAACCAGAAAGAATTATTATTTCTTTGTTCCTGTGTCTTTTAGCATTTAATTGTGCTTTATCTTATGTAGTAAAATGTTACCTACATTTCTAATTGCTTTTGACTGTCTTCTAATGTTGGAGTTTACATACAGCAAACAAAATATTTTTAATAAGTGTTGATAATTAAATCACGATATTAGAAGAGCAAACAGTGCCTATAAAATGATTTAAAGTTAATTATTTACAAATTATCTAGATGCTAATTTGGTTGTGGTCTTCAACAGTGTTTGGTTTCTTAGTAAGCAGGAAACATGCAATGTTTGATTGCTGCTTACAGAGCACCTTTCTGGCAGCTCAGCTTTGAACTTGTGTTGGCACTGTTATCACAGTACTTGCTGGCTGAACGCAGTGTCTTACAAAGGTCAAAAAGTTAGTCTTGACTAATAGCTGGTTTGTTGTTTTTTTAAGGGCAAAAAAGCAAAAGATAATTTAAATAACAAATGAGGCACCAAATCAGCCTCACGGTAACCTTTTCTCAAGGTGTGCTGCCTGTTCCTTTGCCCATGAAAACAGAAATGTTGTGTAAATGGAGGTCATTACCTTTTCATTTTAGACACCAAACTGACATACTCTTCACGTTCCTTTTTTTTCTCTTGTTGAATAGCTTTGTATTCTTTATAGCCCAGCCTTTCAAAACTGAAACACATAAAACTGTTGATGTTTTTTATCTCATCTTTAAATTCTGATGTGGAGCCTAAGTTAAAACTCACACAGGCCCCTGCTCCAGATTCCTTGTGTCAGCCTGGGCAGGAGTCCCTTTCTGGCTCTCCTGTGGCAGTTGGGCAGCCTGGCACAGAAAGTGCTGGTGATGTGCCAGTGCTGCTCCTGTCACTGCCTTGGTGTTGGTGTGGAAGATTCAGCATGTGTAAAACCTGGCCATTCATAAGGAAATTGTTTAGTTCAGCAATTTATTTAAGAGATGCAGGTTGTGCCATGCAGGAGGAGCCTGGAGCTGGGGAGGTCTGTGGGATTTCAGTGGGTGCATGAAGCTTCTCTAGCTTCCCTGCAGGAAGTGCAAATCCCAGCATGGCTCCTGCTGGCTTGAGGCAAACTCATGGACTTGGAAAGCCCAAAAGCCTCAGAGAAGCTAAAACTCAAATGAAACTCTTGTTGGGGATCATATTCTGCAGTAGTGACACCAGAAGCTCTCTACAGGAGATGTGTGAGTAGCTGCAGATGTGATGAGGTGTCTGCCTTCCATCTCCATGACAAATAGGTTCCTGGCATGTATCTGCTTCTTGTGGTGCCAGAGGGTGGAAATCCAGGTCGTGCCCATTGCCTGTAGGATGCCTGAAGTCACAGCAAGACTCTGAGTAGCTTCTGCAAAGCGGGTGGAGCCTGTGTGGTGCCTGTGAATCCAGGGGTGTGCAGATCTCATTCATGTCAAAGACATTTAGAGATTGTGTCTGGGTATGTGCTATATTTAAAAATACCTTTAGTATGAATGTCTCACTGTTCCATCTTGTACTAAACATTGACAGTTTTGGTTAATTGTGGTTCCAGCTTAGAAGGACCAGTTTTTCCTTGTAGCCCATACACCACACTGGTTTGGAAGCTGCTCCTTTACTGTGCAGTGAAGGAAGTAAAGACCTGTTTTGATTTATTGTTATATGAAGTGCCAGTATCATGACTGATCCATAGGTCTGTGCCACTTCTGGCCATTACCTGAAAATTCACTCTGAAGTCCATGCTGTTAAAATATGAGAGCATCATTTCAAATTGCATTTGCTCCAGAGTGGATTGGGAGGCTTTGGCAAAGTGCCTAGTTTACACTAAGCCTGCCAGCAAAGGAAGTTAATCAAGAATTGTTGGTCCAAGGTGAATTCTTGCTCTGTTTTAGCTTAAGTGACTTTCCACAGTAGACAGTCTTACATCTTGAGCTAATCCATTCAACTCCAGGATTAGGTTGTTTATTTTCAAAAGCATGATTTCCTTGAAGATGCTCCTGAAACAGCCCTCTGAGTCTGTTTGCTCCATCCAACACCAATCCAAATATTGGCATAATTCAGAAAATGTCATTCATCCATTTGTTGAGTGGGAGAGTGGGCATTGCAGTCAGTCAAGGACCAGTGGTGTCTCAGCTGGTAATTCTCATTTTCATTGGGATCATCAAATCCTCTCCTGCCCCTCTCCCCCATGATCTCAACTGGTCACAAAAATGCAGCATTAGAAAGCTGGGGAAGGTTATCCTGAGAAATTCACACTCTAGAGGGTCAGCAGGGCTTGCCTGTCTGGCAGGGTGTGCTCCAGACACATGTGCTGTCTGGCAGAGATGCTCTGTTCCCAAAAGAAGGTTGATTGTTTCTCCAAGTGTTTACTTTTTCTCCAAGTGTCCCTGTTCCTCTTCAGCTTTTCCTTCTCTCCCTTGTTACCTCCTGATGTAACTGCTCTGACAGCATATGCTTTTTCTCCTAGGTTTCATGTTCTTAATTAGAATTTAACTTTCAGTTTGATGTGTCCCATTTTCTGAATGTTTTTCAAACTGAGATTCCTTGTGCCTAATGTCTGTGTTCCCTCTGTGGCAGTTGATTTTGTTCCAGTAATATTTGTAAATATGCTGCCTGAAGTAGAACACTTCCTTGATGTCCTTATTTCCATTATTGTGTGCCTTTGTGATATTCTATGTATCTGAATAACTAAAAGTATTTTGATATCTGAAAAAATACAGTGGAGGCTAAATTCTGTCAGTACTATTTGCTTTTTCTATCCAGATTCAAAATTATAGGACTTAGGCTGAAATTAGGCTTGTCTTTCTAGTTATGAAACTGTTGTTTTTGCTAGACATTTTGAAATCTTGAATAACTGTCTGTTTCCACAAGAGAAAGTAATTTGCAGAGCTGAGTAATAGCCTTTACTCAGTAAAACACAAGACTTGCAAGTCAGGCAGTTGCATCAATGTGAACGCTCACATGCTTTGGATTGAAGGTGCTGTTTAAGTGTTTCCCCAAGTCTGGGCCCTGATGCAAAAATATTTGCTTATAATTTCAGTGAATTGGCTTTTGCTGTCTTAATAGGCTTTTAAATTATTTATTGGCAGTAATGCTGAAAGGCAGTGAATTTCCAGGATGTGTGCATTTCGAGTCAACACATGAGAACAATTGCATTTAAAATGCCTGCTTCAGCATTCAGTAGGAAAGAAGGATCCATTAGGCTGGTCACAATCACAGGAGTGCAAATGCTGGGCAAAGATGGAGTGAAATTCCTAAAAATGCTGAAAGGGGTTTGCCAGAGTGCTTGAAGGCATCCAGCTGTCCTTGCCTGTGAATGAGAGTCCCATAGAGCTGTGTAGGAAAAGCTTTTCTTAGCAGTTACAGGTTTAGAGATTTGAGGTGGTTTTTCACTTCAAAACAAAACCAGATCTTTTGATATTTTCATAAAAGGTGAGCAGAAGGAACTCCTTAAGCACAGTGCTGTGTTCTGCATGCACATACCAGAGGAGTCCTAGAGGCTCAGGGGTTCTCCCTGGTGGCCTGGTGCTGAGCAGGAGTGAATTGTGGCAGTCACCAGGTAATACCAGTTCCAGAGTCTTCTTTCCTGGTGTTCTGAGCATACTGGAAACGTGTGCTATTGAGTGAGAAGTAGCAGTGTGCTGCAAACTCCTGGTCTTAAACATCCATGTACTCCCTAAAGAAATTCCTTGTTAAAAAAGGAGAGGTTAGAGCAGGAGTTTTATTTTCTCAGTCTCCTAATTGTCCTGTTTCTCTGAGAAGCCTCAGCCATGCAGTAGCAAAGATGGACTGTCTGCCCAAAGCAGCAGTGTGCCTCAGCCTGAGCAGTAGCAGAAATGCCCATTTCACTGGGGCTGAGCTCAGGCTGGGCAGTGGGGCCTGCTGAGTGGTACCTCTGGAAAAGGAAGTGCCAGGTACTGGCACCAATAGCCAGAGCCCAAGTCATACATTGCAGGTTTAATTAAAGCATCTCAGGGAATTTGCATCCTCTAAACATTATAACTCTCAGCAGGAACTTTGAGTCAAAGCCAGAGGATAATAAGAATTAAACCACATTTTACCCATGTACATTACAAGGATTTATATTCTTCGCTGGCACTGAATAATGCATTACTGTGGTGTCATAACTGGTGTTACATATGACCTTATAAAATGCTGTCATCCTTTCAAGCATTTATTATTAAGTAAAAAACGAAGTATTTTTTTCCCAGCTATCCCACTTTCATGTTTTTTTCAAGTTTAAAATTGGTTTTGGAACATAGCCTAGAAAGAACAATTACACTAGTATCATTATTTTTAGGAGAATTTGCATAGCTTGCTTTTACACAGGTATATAAAGACATAATGGTACTAGATGTAGAAGGATAGCTGTGAAATGCTTTGCTTTTCTTTGCCAAAATTTCATTTAAGCATGAGATACCATCTCAGGGATTGAGAACAAACTTGTAATTTCAGAGAAAAATATGAAAGCTGCTTCTCCAGTATAAACTTCTGTTATGTGTTACCAGAGACTAACAAAAGTAAGAGTAAATAACAAATAGCTTAAAATAAAGATTCTCTTGTGTCCCTGTAATAAAGCATATGTGCATCTAAGCAAGAAAGTGGCCAAAAAGGAACCATCACAGTCATTATCAGTCACTCTTTGATCAGGTGGAGGAGAAACCTTCAAGACTACACCAGCCAGGCCACTAAGTTTCTTTATTGGCTTTTGGGTTCTTTTCTCCTGTTACTGGTGTTCGACAGCCACTGCTCCTTGCAGCCCTTTGTCAGGATGATTTCTCCTTTTACTGCTTGCTGCTGTTGATTTCTAGGCAGTCCAGGCTGCTATAATTATTTTGGAAATTTGTCTTGGGTAAATAAGGTTAATGAAATGGAGAGAAATGCCAAATTTACTCTGTCTGAGGTGATGAAGAGAATAAAAGGTGGCAGTTCACACTGACTCTTGGTGAAACAGATGTGAAGTCTCAGTGGAATCTGTGAGGTCTCCAGAGTTTAGATTCTGAAAATCCTCTGTGAGCTTTGAAAATGTCACCAAATTCATGCACTAAGCTGAGAGAGGGCTGTGATTGTTCACGTGTGTGCCTGTCTGGCTCTGTACAGAGAACTGGGGGAGCAGGGAGCTGCAGAGGCACCCAGTGGACAGCTGGGCTGGCACAGAGTGTACAGCTGCAGTGGCCAGGCCTGTTCCCTGGTGGCAGAGGGCAAGGGAGGGCTCTCAGGAGCTGCTCCCCACTGTCACTGTGCTGGTGTTTTCCTAACAAAAGCCAGCACAGTGTCTGTAACACCCCTGTGCCCAGGCTGGTCGTTTCTTGAGCTCCTGAGCAATTCCTCTGAAGTGCTACCCTGCTAACTGGGCTTTTTCCACAAGGACCTTTAGCATAATTTTATTCTTAATTAACTCTGAGCCAGCCTTCCAAACTGTTCCCATGACACGTGGCTGAAGCAGGACTGCTGTGAAATCTGTGCTCCATATGTAGGTAAGTAGAAAAGCACATGCATTTCCCCTTTTGGTCTCTAATTCTTTTCTGTAGCAGATTTTCTGTCCTGTAGCCCAAACTCTCAAATGCTTACCAAAAACTTGAAAGGCCTTGTCTTAGAAAACTTCCCCTTAGTTATATGCCTTCCTCTGCATCTGCTGGCATCAAACCCTGTCCCTTAAACACTTGGCTTTAGTGCAAGTATTGCAGATGCCAAGTGCAGCCTCCCTGCTTTTTATTATTATTTGTTGCTGTTAAATATATTTGCTTAATATATAAAGCTAAGAATAGTTGTGCTTCTGAAGGAATGTGGTGCTCTTGCTGGCTTACAGACTCCATGTAGCTGAGCTGTACCAGTATAAAATTCCTATGAGGTATGCCCAGTTAGTGGGATCACTGAAAATGAGTTAATACTGATGTTTCTCCACAGAGCTGCATGGATACAAAATTTCTTGGCATTAGTTAAAAAATTTTAACAGGATCCCCTTGTTATTTAGCAAAGCACTAAGTACTTGTCCAGAGAGCACGTAACAGTCTTCAGGCAGGTTTTTAACCACCCAAACAAGCTTAAGGCAAGTAATTTGGTAATTTTGCATCACCTTTCATGTCTTATTCTTTGGGTTTGTTTGTGTTTTTACTGCTCTTGTCTGACTCAAAAGTACACAGGCAAATGCTAGCCAAGAGTAAAGTTATTATTTTGATTGTCATCATTATAGAGTTCAGCTGTGTAAGGCTCTCTGGGTAAGTGCCCATCACTTACCCAGGTGATGCTGAGATCTGAGGACAAAGGGATGCTCCAATTGCTGTTTCATTGGTGGTGTCTCACAGCAGAGTACCAGATAATCTTGGGCAAGGCTTAATTCTATTTACATTTCTGCCCTAAGTGGGCAGCTGCAAGTTTGTCTTGAACTTGTAGCTGTTGTAAAACAGCTGCTTTTCAGCAGCTCATCCACCTTCCAGAGTCTCACTGGGAGAAGTTTTAGCCCTGTCTTACCTCTTCAGTGGTGACCTAAGTGTCACTGGGTGCAGATCTGCATTTTCCACAGGGGTCTTCCCAATTTTTATGCTGGTGTTTGTGTGAGCTCAGTTGCTTCTCGTGTGATGTTTTGAACAATGCTGCCTTTGGAAGGGCCATGGATGATCCAAGTGGCTCACCAGGCCCTGCAGTAATGAGTGTCCCATGCTCTGTGCCAGAGACAGTGAGCTGTGAAGCAACTGCAGTGAAGACTATATCCAGCTTCAGCTAAATAATTTGTTGTGCACTGTTTCTCTGTTTATGATTCAGTTTTAAAGACCCTTTTAAGTGAAATTGGATACACTACAAAGTGTTGGTTTCATGTGTTTTATTTGCAGTTTAATCAGCGTGATCCAGCTGCCAGTGCAGGGGAAACCAGAGCTCGATTTTTAATTATCCCTGCTTTGCCTGAGTTAGGAATTCCCAGTAGTGCTGTCTGAGAAAAGATGCCAAAAACCGCATTGTTCTTTAATTAGCTGTTGTAATTGTTTCAGTCTAATCTCCATGATTAGCAGCAGCATTAAATACAGCAGTAAGAATAGGCCTGCCCTCTTTGTGCTGCCCTAGTAAACACAATATTCTTACTTCTGGTAAGGGACATAATATAAAATCAATTAGAAGCCAACTAGTGTTGATTGGAAAATGATAAAGAGCAGTTACCATGAAGTGTAGATTGCTTTGTAAAGTTGGTTTATAACCATTCTTCTGGGATGGCTTTACTGCCCAGTTTTGGGGAAAACACCAGAATAACAATCTGTGTTGCAGAGAAGCCTCTGGGGATCTTGCAGAGGCTCTGTCCTGTGTGAAGCTCTGATATAGGCTTGACAATAATCTTTGTTGCCACTAAGTTCAGTGCCCATCCAATTTTGAGGAAAGGGTCATTTTTACTCCTGTGCAAAACAGTTGCATTGTTAAATATGGACAATTGCAGAATATTCTCCAAAGAGACATTTTTTTATTCTAAGTTCAGGAGTGATTTTTATTCTGAGGTTCAAAGCTGCTCTGCAGTGGCGCATCTGTAGTGGGGAATTTTGCTTTGCAAAGAACATTTCTGCACAAGCATATGTGTTAGATCTGTTTCAGAATGGATTATGATACACAGACATGTAAAAATACAGGAAAAGGACTTAATGACATAGAAGTACAACTCCCATGCCTGCTTTGATGGTGTTGAGCTACCTCCTAAAGTACCAGTTATTACTTCTAAGTCCCTAAATACCTTTGTAAATTTGGCTTTAAGTATCAATGCATGTGGGAAAAGTAGGAATAATGATCTTGGAAAATGCAGATTTAAGTTAGGTCATGCAGTTTAAAGTGAGCATTTGTGAGTGTAAAATGAGCACTTCTAGAGAAATGTAATTGCTGTAGTAATGGCTGTAGTCACAGACTGTGGAAATGTGAATATTTTGGCTGGTGCTATATTTTTGTAAAGTAATTGATACAACCTTCTATGTCTTCTGCTGACAAGTCAGACCTACTGTGCTCCAGTGTGACCAGCAGAATTAACAGCATAGGCTCAGGTTTTGTATGTCAGAGTGCAGGTGTGGCACAGAGCTGGGAGAGGCTTCCTCTGGGCACACACCCAGCAGTGCCCCAGGGCTTGGAGAGTTGGTTCTTACTTAAATCCCATGAAGTAAAGTGATGTTACTCTCCTAAAGAGGGTAAGAGAAAGAGAAAGAAGGTTTTGTTGCACCTAAATCCATGTTTCCTGAGTCTAAACACAGTGCTTGGGACAAAAAAAAATTAAAATCAATCCAACTAAACTTGCAGAAAAACAACTGTAAATTATGGGTGAGCTGATGAAACAGAAGTGAGCTTATGTCTGCATCAGATTACTCTGTGTGTATCAAAATTACTCTAGTTTGCAAGTGTAAAAAATTATCATTTTCATTGTCAATGAAACGGAAAGAAACTGCAATTCTTTTATTCAATGCTTTGAGGTTATCTGAAGTGTTCTCCATAAATTTAGACGGGTCAGATTAATATCTGTGATGCTTGTTTGAATAGCACTGCAAAAGAGTTCATCCTGGTTTACAGTAGAAATCCAGTTCAGTTAAATCACTAAAACACATCAGTTACTTGTCCAGTGGGAAAACAACTCAAATAAAATCTAAATGTATTTATTAGCTTATTCATTTGCAGGTACACTGTTTGAACAACAACTACCTGTGCACTCAGCTGAGTCTCACTGGGGCAGTCCCTGTGCAGGTGCTCAGTGTTGAGAAGCTGGACACTACTGAACTGTGAGACTGCCTACAGGAAGGCACTGATTAAACAGGCTGGGCTTTATACAACTCTCTTATTCTTTCTGCCTATAACAGACCTATGGAAGGAGGGAAGAAAGATGCCATTTTTTTTTCTCATCAGTTTATCTATACTTTTCCAGTTTATAGACCTGATTAAAAGTAGAAAGAGGGAATAACCATATGTGGATCCCAGTGACCTCAAAAGCACGTAACCACATTTGTTCTATCAAAAGCAGTACTTGATAGATTCAATTTACTGTTAATTTCACTCTTTGCTTTGCACTAACAGCATTAAAATTGATCCACTGAAATAGGTACCTGAGAAGGCCTGAAAGCTCAATACTACAGAGTGGTGACACAATCTTCCCATACTTTTCCTGGATTCTTGTATTTTCTTTGCATGGTGGTGCAAACCCTCAGCCTATTTAGGAGAAGTGTGTGATTGTCTCTCATGATTCTGGCTGGGTTTCAGTGTGAATATGATGAGCTCCACCATGTGTGACCATTGCTGTTGTACAGAGGACCATCTCACCTCCACCAGACAGCCCATCTGTCCAGTTGAATTTCACTACCAACACAATCCAGCTACCAGCAGAATTCTGCTGTTGTTCATTTCGTGTAGAGCTTAAACCTGGTAATGAGCCAGAACACAGCTAGGTCTTATTCAGTGTAGGCAGCACTGGGACACCTCCCCACACTGTAAGAAACACTAAACAACATAGGCTGGTTAAAGTATTGAAATCAGAAGAGTTGAATCAATGTAAGATGGAAAAGGCTGGAGAATTAAATCTGGATTCTCTGCAAGAAGCAGTTACTGCTTTCCATCAGTCACAGGAGGAGGCTGAACTAGGCATTAATTAGGTGACCATTTGTATTGATGCCGAGGTGTAATCCCATAAAGATTTCTCTAAATCAGCGTAAATAAGCCGGGCTGGTGTTGGTGCTTCCACACATAAAAGCAGAGGATTTCAGAGCAGAGGAATTGTGAGATTGCAGGAAAAGTGTGACCTGCTGCACCCCTTGGCTGTCTGTGTGCCATTTCTGGCAGTGTGGAGGCAGTGCCTGACAGGCCTTGTGGAATCAGGATATCTTCCCACCAGCTCTGCAATCACACCAAATGCAACCAACTTTTTTATTTCACTGCTTCTGATGGTGCATTCATACTGTTCTGAGTTCCCATAGGAGAAAATACAGACTTAGCAGGCTACATGCCAAATGTATGAAGTTCTCTGCACAAAAGCCTTGTGGAGCTGTGTTAATTATTAAGTTGCCTTCCTCCATGGTCAGTCTCTGATTTCTCTAGAAATAAAAATGGTTGCAGCATTTCCTTCATATTTCAGGAAATGTCATGAAAACAGCAAAAAAAACTTGAGAGTTAGTGAGCTCAATTACCACTAATACACCTGGATGAGCTGAAAATGGGCAGAGGATTTGAAGGCAGGCACATAGAACACAGCAGCATCAGTTTTACATTAATCCTTTCACCTCAGAGGTAAGGCAAAACACTCTTCTCGTGATGGAAGCTGCTGTTATTCCTGCTAAAGAGGAAGGATTTTTTCTGTCATGGCTTTCCTTTTGGTACACTTAAGAGAATTTCTTTCATAAACCAAGCCTTGAAATGTCTGATGGGAATGAATAGAGAGCACCAGAGTACCATTGTGCAGTTAAAGGATCATTAGCTTTACAAATACTTAACCTATCAGACACAGATACATTCTATGGTAGCATAAATGATCTCATTGTTATAAATGTACATTGATTCTGTACATTCATATTCTGCAGAGCACTTCCAGAAACTGAAGCCAAGTTGCCCAAAAGAAACTGAAGGGAAGAGGCCAGCTGGCAGGTTTGCTGCTGGCAGCAGTGGTGTGCCCAAGTGGGTTTGAGGAATTGCCCAGCTTTGGGGAAGCAGGAGGCAGATCCTGCCACGTGTCCCTTCTGACAGTAAGTGCTCTCCAGCATTTGTCTGTCCCCCTGGGACACCTTGGAAATTACCTTGGAGTGGTGGACTGGTAGTACCTGTAGATTTTAAATACACACATGTGAATAATTAATTCTAATCTCTCTGTCTCACCAGCAGTACATATAAACAGCAGGATCATAAAACCTGCTTTAGGGTTGGTGAAAAATCAGCTGCAATGTCATTGCACTTGTATAATCCTGTCTTGTGTTTCTGAACCTGGATTTAAATAAATAACTACCGTGCAAGCACTGATTGCATAAATGCTCTTGTAGAGGTTTTCCTGCGGCTGTCAGCCATGGCCAATCCATGTTTGGGCCAAGGGGAGGACGTACCATCCTTGCAGCAGCTCCAGCAGCCTTGGCAGCTGCTCCTGGAAATTCTCATTGCCTAATCTTGCATCTAGAAACAAGCCAACTGCAGTAACTGGCTGCCAGACTTTTTGCAACTGTTATTTTTTAAGATTTTTAGTTAGCAACAAAGAACATGAAACTTTCTGTTCTTTGCTTCTTGGGTTGCTGTGCAATTATGCCACTGATGTGCTCGTTATAATTTGTCTCCACTAATCCTTAGGGACTCCAGAGAGCTGCTTCCTTTAGATTGCTAAATTCAGGCTGTACCAGCTATGTCAACCAGCAGAACTTCTCTTTAGAGATAAAACTGCAGTAGA
The DNA here is from genome assembly GCA_013398075.1 of Notiomystis cincta. Classification (NCBI taxonomy): domain Eukaryota; kingdom Metazoa; phylum Chordata; class Aves; order Passeriformes; family Notiomystidae; genus Notiomystis; species Notiomystis cincta. The sequence goes on along the minus strand of VZRX01015771.1, from coordinate 53,186 downwards.
ATTGGAGTAGATTTATTTTGAATCTCTGCATGTCTTGCTGCGGGAGACCCTGTGGAGCTGGTTAAAAAGGTAATAGTCTGTTTTTCACTTAAACAGTCATCACTTTTCTTGTTGTTCACTTGTGGGCTGCCATGAGCTGAGGGTGTGGAAGGGATGATTTCATCAGCCCTAGAGCCAGGTCCTTTCTCAGCCAGGACACACCCCACCCCTTCCAGTACAGAGAGCTCCTGCAGCTACAAAAGCCACAAGAGTCTTCCCTAATAAATATCATTTGGCCTTAGATCTGTGGGGTTCTAGCAGTCAACGTGATCTATAGGGGTTTTGTTTCATCAAGTGCCCCAAGAGGTTTGGGGGGTGTGACTGAGAAAAGCCACTCCCTTGAGAGCAGCCACAAATCTGAAGTGACCCAGGGCCCCGAGGCTCCCGGGTGGTGCCATTGCCTCCTGAGGGTGGAGCAAGAGCCTGACAGCCCACCTGGCAGGACCAGGGAAATGTTGACTTTCTTCTCTTTCTCCCCCTGTTGCTGCCTATAGAAGAGTTGGATGGAAGAAAAAGAAATCATTTGACTCCATCCAAGCATTTTTTCTGGTTTTAACGCAGTTCTTTGCTGAGCAGTAGAACTTCTTTGATTTACTAACTGAAGATCTGCCCTGACAGAGAAGGCCTTGTTGGAGGGGGGTTTTTTGACTTCTTTTTGTTCGTTTGCTTGTGTGTGATGTTTTTCTGTAGGTTATTTTATCTCCTAAACATAACTACCGAATCGTTTTTTGAATTCCTGAATTATTGCAGGAGCAATCAAGGGATGTCAAAGGCTTCTATGGAAACAAGCTACTTTTTAGAGAATCACATTGAGAATTCCCCTGAAAGGGGGAAGCTCGTGCTGAGATGGTTCTCCTGCGGCTCCAGGGGACGGTAACAGAACTGCTGGTTCTTGGGGCCGGGTGAGCCGGGGCTGGTTCCCCTCCCGACAAGGCTCCCTCGGTGCCGAGGTGGCTGAGCTGGGTGCTGCCCTGGGCTCAGAGCCCTGCTGGGCACTGAAAGCACCTCTGTGCTCCTGCACAGGCCCCTTTTGTGTGCAGCCCTCGCTACGTGGGCAGGGTAACGATGGCAGCGCGGCCGCAGCTGCCACAGCGCGCTCTTTCAGCAGCTGCCTGACAGGCACCTTGTTCTTGCAGGAAACACAGGGCCCTGGACCAAATCTGCAAGGTACAGCTGTGAAAGAATTCCTCTTCTGTACTAAAAGTAAATTTAAAAATTAGCAGTGAATGTAATTTTTCAGTTGAGTTAAAAAATGTGCTGTACCAAAGGAAGCCTTTTTGGTCTTTGGTTTGCCACTAACACCAGAAGATGTTTCTTTTAACTCGGGATGTGTTTGCATTGATCTGCTCTGTGTTTGTACTTCAGCCACTTAATGACATCCTGGATCTTACAATCTCAAAATCCAGACTGGCCTCTTGCCTCCTTTGCTATCACATTGTGGTTTTTACAGTTTTGCCTCTGTCTTGGGTCACAGTTTCAGGTCTTTGTCTGCTCAAAATATCAACTACAAAGTATTTAGAAACAAATGAGAAAGAAATGGTGAGGTAAAATTGGCAGACTGGTTAACTAGAGGATACAGCATTGAGTTTATATTTTACAGCCTGCATGGCCTCAATATGAAAGTTAAGATCTTTAAGTAGAGTTATAAACCTGTCATTACTTGGAATATAATCCATTGGATGTATCACTTCATGGTGTCTTTTCTGGCCTTCTAGTAAGGGTGAAAGGCAAATACAGAAAATCCCAGAGCTTTAGAATAAAAAAAGTTATCTTCATTTTCCTGGTGGTCTTTATTTCCCATAAAGTAAGGCTGGAAGAAAATACTTTTTTAATTATAATTTTATTGATATCTTCCTGCTAATCATAGCGGGATTTAAAAAAAAAATAGTCTGTTTCTCATTAATCTTATCGTTCAAAAAAGCCATTAAATTAATTGCAAGGGAATCTTTTAAGAGTTTTCACAGCTTGTGTATAAGCTGTAGGTTTGCTGAGGATCTAGAAAAGGCAGAGCCTGTGGAGATGTGCTGGTGCTGAGCCCCTGGGTCATATTGGGCTCCTCCTGGCACCACAGAAAGGTGGTTTTTTGGCTGTTGCTCTGTTAAGAGTAACAATAACGTGTAATTTCATTTAGTCAAAGATACTAACCAGGAGAAATAGCATGAGCAATCTTTTTTCCTCCAGATTTTCCCACAATCTCTCCTACTTAAGGGATACTTTGCCGTGGTGTGCTTGCATGTATCTTCTCCATGGATTTGTAGGTAATATCATAGCCTTGACCATCATCCTTTGTGTATATATTTATGTAAAGGCATTTAGGGGGTACATATATCAGAGACTAACTGTTAAATTCAGTATGTGTTAGGACCTACTCAGGTCCTTGATTTGGCTAATTCTTTTCCTATATTAGGAAACTTCTTCACATGGAAGAAATCCCTGGGTGGAGTTTGAAAGCATTCTTGCAACAGCTGATTTGTTAAAATCCCAGGAGCTGCAAAACAAAATATTGTTATTTATTAGCTCTAAATGAGCCCTTGTGCTCCTTCAAATGGCAATGGGAATTCAGAGCCATATGTAAATACAATCTTGTGGCTTGTCTCAGTTACCTCCCAATTTGTGTCATTCTTCTTGCATAGCAGATTACACATCTTAAATGATTCACATTCCCATCCTTTCCAAAAGCAAATCTGAACAAAGAAAGACAACCAGACAAGGGTTATGGTGAGAGACAGAAATTGAGAAGTTAATGTGTTCCTGTCCATATGCTTTTTGTAACAGCTACTAGGAGGTTATCAGGTGAAGAGAATCCTGTTAACGAGGCATAGAGATAATTCCTGGAAAATACCCAGTTTTGATACTGTTTTCTCTTTAACCCATCCCAGCCATGCAGGGCAGATACAGTGAGTCCCCTGTGCTTTAGCTGTGGGAAATGTGGCAGCCAAGTGTTCTTGGTACTCGGGAGAGGTGCAGCTCCTGAGGCACAGGGGCAGCTTCCCTGCGAGCCGTGTGGCTGAGGCAGGCAGGGCGGTGGCTGCTGGGCTCGCTGCTCTGTGGGGCAGGGCAGAGGCAGAGGCTGTGGGCACTCCTGGTGTGTGAGCTGAGGAAGGGCTGGCGGACGGAGGAGCGATGGGCAGCAGAGGGAGTGGGCTGTGCTCGTGGCTGCAGTGACCTGTACATGGGACATGACAGCCACAGCCCCTGTCCACAGCTGCTGAGCCCAGCAGTGGGGGTCTGTCCCATCTGCTGCCCACACAGCTGTGGCAGTGCAGCTGTGTGACCTCTTTGGGGCCAGGCAGTGCTGGCAGCGAGGTACAGAACTGCAGTACATGACTGCAGTTACCCTTTGTTGCGTGTCAGCTGTAGACACTTCAGACTCCTCTGAAATTGTCTTCTTGAGGCCCTGAGAAGCACCATCTCTCTGTTCTTTTCTTTTCTCTCACGTTTCTACCTTCTGCCACTTCTTCATGTGCATGTGTGGCTGGTTTTCTGTTTCTTCATGTGGCACTGAGCAACAGCACAGACCACAACAGTTCAGTGATGGCCATGAGGTGATGAAAAGCCCAGTTTGTGTGTCATTGAGTAACTGGTGTGGCTCACTAGACAAGTCATTCTTTGCTGCAGATGAACAATCAGGATAGCAGGGCCTGCTTGCTGCTCAGTAGTTTCTAAATTAATGGTGCCATCTGAGTGCAGCAGTTGCATCTCTTATTATAGCAACATGCAGTTGCTGTACTGGTGGCTAAAATCAGCTGTGGACCATATGGGTAGCTTCTAAGCTCTTTTGGATTTGCTGAAGTATTTCTTAATGATATGTACTCAAATGTCTGACATCAGGATGTCTATTATTTGACCTATAAAATGAGTGAAACACAAACTGGCAGCTGCCAGAACTCTCAGAAAGACTTCATCACTTATCTAAATTTAATATTGGCACACGTTCTCATATATAGACTTTGTGAGTTGGTTCTGAAGCCTCCCTTTTGTAAAATGTACTGTCAGCCCAAATGAGATATTGTTTAGGTTTTTTAGAAAGGGAATGTTGGTTAAAGGAGTCCTGTTATGATACTTGTGTGGGCTATCTTATTTGCCCACAGCTTTCTGAAGCAGTTCAGGAAGATAATTTGTTTTAATTTTTGGTCGAAATTACTTATTGCTTGTGCTGATACTGGAATGTCCAATATTTCAGTGGAGCTGTGTGTTGTGGAATGTTTGGGATGGAAAATGCTGGATAAGCATTAGACACATTGCATTTTAGTGAAAGTTGGCCACAGACTGCAGCAAGAACATGGAGATAAATCATCCTTGTTTTCTCCCTCTGAATTTGCTGAATCTGCAAACCGAATTTGCTGCCTCTTATGTTGCTTTAGATGAGCTGTAGTTTTCCCATGGAAAATGCCTCTGTTTTACTTACAGGTCTGGACAACTCTCTCACCTGACTGTGATCACTGACTCTTGAATTCTCACAGTACTGTGGGTCAGCCCTGCTTAGTTGTAGCTGTTCTTCTCCGTGGTTATTCTCCTTACACGGTGCTGTGCTCCCACATTCGTGAGCCCCAGGCCTCGGAGTGACCTGTGTCTGTGTGTCTGTCCAGAGCAGCTCCCTGGGGCTGCAGGAAACGCCTGCTGCTGGAAGTGAGCTGCTGCAGATCCACTGGGAACTGGTTGCCTCCCAGAGCTGCTGCTGGGCTGTGCAGGCTGCACAGAACTGGTCCCATAACCAGCTCTCATCTAGCCCTGATTTATTTGTTTTATTAGCTGTTTTGTGCACACACTAGTTTTAGTTGGGTGAGTGTCAGCTACATGATAATTACAGCTATTCTCACTTGGAAATTAAAAAAATGAGACCAGAAAGCCTTAGGCTTCCTCTGGAGCCCAGGCTTTGTCAGCAGCCATGAGTCACCCTGGATTGAGTGAGTGTCAGAGATGAAGCAAATGTGCTGATTTTCCCTTTGTTCCCTTAACCTTTTCTGAGCAAACAGCAGGAGTTGCCTCTCTCAGCCTTAGCACCTAAAATTTCACTGGGGCAGGAAAAGCTTCCAATCACAAACCTTGTAATTCTTAGCACTGGGAAGGTGCCACATCGGCAGCTTCATCTGGTGCCATTGCAAAACATAGAATTTTTTATACATTTTAACCACTCTTCTGAATATCCAGCTTCCCTTAACTGGATCAGCAAAGAGGATGCCTGTCAAAAAAGGCCTTTTCCTTCCACCCACTCCTTTGCTTACTTTGTTGCAAAACAGATCTTCATAAGAGATGTTGCAAATTTATGAGGTTGCAGAGAAGACAAACAGGCTTTTTCCAGGCTTTTGTTTAAAAAGCTATTTGATATCTAAGTGTGTTGATATTTGGAAAAAAAAAATCAGGAAGTGTGGAATATGTAAATTATGTTTAAAATGTAAATATATAATAAATATGCATAATAATGGCATCTGCTGTTTTTACTTTAGTCTTTAGCATATGTAGCATATTTCAGTTTCACAGTTTTATAAATATTTCCATTTTGTGTGCATCTTCATAAGGACTTTAATGGTACTTGAAAAGTAGGAGGAAGATCTCCAATGTCAATACAAGCCTGTTTGAGGAGTGAGAATTCAAGAAAGACTTGGGACTGTTTATGTTAGAGATGGTGAATTAAAGGAAGGCAGAAAGTTGTGAAAACATTGTGCTCTTCCATGCCCAGTCCCCTGGCTGAAGGTCATTACCAGCAGGACAGGCAGAGACTTGCAGGGAGTCAAAAATTTGATTGAAATGTCTGGAAAAGGAACAAGGAATCCATTTTTATTTGTTTTCTGTGATAACATAAACCAGATTTGAGAGGGACAGAAAGTTTTTTGTATTGGAGTAGCTTTATCCTGATTGTGAATTGCTTGGTTAACTATTCACTTTACACACATGAAAATATTCCTGTTAAACAACATACGCAGTCTGGGTGCATTTCTGAAAGCCTCTTTCTTGTCTTTCCAAGACCACCATCATATGTGTAGGAGGGAGTTTGGGTAATAAAACCACGTGAAAGATGTTCAGGGTAAACACTGAGACAGTGCTGCCATGCAGGGAGCATAACCTCGAACTGTTTTATTTTAGTAGGAAAAAATGCATGTTCCTTTGAACATCATGAACTGCCCTGCCCTGTGCTGGGGGGTAACACATGCATGGCAGACCTTGTCAGATCCTTGTAGCTGTGCTCTGCTGGCTCAGCACTGCCACAGTGTACAAGACTTTGACTCTGGTTTGGGACACTGGAGTCTTTCCAGAGACTTCCATTTGATTGCCTCCACTAGCAATGTCATGGCTGTGATTCAAGAGCCACCTAAATGTGCTCTTGTGGCAGCTGGGTCAGTCTGTGCCCTGTGGACCAACACCTGCAGATTGATCTGCTGTGGCTGCAGCTGGGGGAGGAGGCTGTTGTTCCCGTGGCTGTCTCTGGGGCACCCTGCAGCACTGGGCTCACGTGTCTGGAAACCCCTAGGAGCCCCCAGCCCATCCTTGTTTCAGCTTTGCATGGTGCAGTCTTGAAGCTGGTTCCAGCACTTTGACAACAGTGGAAATGCAGCAATGTCCTGGGCAGGTAAACTGCTAAAACTGTCAAACCTGTGTTTTCAGTTATACTTGGATCTTTTCCAGTTTGACTAACAAGTCTTGAGCTCTAAACTCCTAAACTCAATGTGAAAATGTCATTTTATCTGGAACTCTGGAAAGAACAGTAAGAGAAGAAGAAAGCAAACTGTTGATCCCAATTTGTTGTTGGTCTGAGAAAGAAGAGGTTGACTGCAGGGGTTATTAGGGAGAGACCTCACAGTTTGGTTTGATGACTTTCATTGCTGGCAAAGAACTGGAGAACACTGGTGGCTTGATCCCAGTCAGGACTCCTGAGCCAGGCCAGAATGAGACCTCCCTGTTGATCCAGCTGTGCCAGTCCAGCAGGGCAGGAGGCAGCCTTGCTGAGGTGGAGAGAGGGTGAGGATGGATGGGGTGGAGAAACACTGCAGTCCTTGGTCCTTGCTTGATGCTGGAATAGAGCTTTAAGGTTGCAGAGTTTTGGGACATTTCATGTGCTTTCACCAGCAAGGCATAGAGGAAGCCTGACTCATCTTGGCAGCACTTCATAAAACCTGCTGTCCTAACTTCAGGCAGAACCTGACCCATGGCTGTTTTTATGTTCCCTTATCTATTTAGAAACAAGATTTTTGTTCCTTGTCTGACAGGTTTGCAGCTCTCTGCAAAGGTTGGAACCCAAGCAAGGGCAGCAATCAGACAAAAGGTGAACTATTGAACACCAAAGCAGAAGCTGAGAGATAAGATTAAAAGACAAACAGAAAACACATTGTATTTGCCATGGATGGCATCTGACAGGATGCATGCCCAGCAGCAAGGGTCAAGATGGGGTCAGAAATTACAGTCTGAAGGAGATTGAGGCTAAATAGGTGTTATATACACATAATCCAGAGTTCATGTTTTCAAGCTGTCCATAATTTCTAGAAAATAATCTAAATATTTATCAAACTCATTCTTTCTCATTGTTTATACCATATATGTCCTAAGTTATGTGTAAAACTTTTGCTACCTTTACATTTACAGTTATATTTTAGAATGCTGCTTTGTTTTCCTTACTTCTTGCCCTATTTTTGTAAAATGCTCAGGGTCTTGCAGGCCTGGGCCCTTTGTTTAACATTCCTGAAAGCTGTCTACCTTCACTTCCATGTGTGCTGATGTCACAGTCTGCACTTGCTTGACATAAGTTATTAGTGAAGATTGGATTTCTTCCCCTGTAATTCCCTTTTCTGAGCCATGCATTACTCTTGCCTTTGTCCATTTTGTCAAAAACGATCTGCTTGATCATTTTTGTACTATCAAGAACTAAAATCTTTAACTGCTGGCAATTCCACTGATCTTCAGTCAGTTTTCCTTCAATAAATAATAACTGCCATACACTTGAGGTTGTACCATCATCTGCATGAGAGGTAGGTTGAATAGTCAGCCTACTGTGGGCTTACCAACCCAGAACTGAACTCTGAGCAAAGGAACTTTACACCTTGTCTTCAGGATTCCTGGGAAAATTTAGCCCTTGAAAAAAATGCTCTTAGAAAAAGTGTGGCATGGGTTTTTCTAAATCTGGAAAATTGTTTCAGCCTTGTTATTTCGGTGTTCCCTTTGCTTCATATTCTTTGTAATGAAAAATGACAGTTATTTTACATACTGGAAAATCTTGCACGATTGGTCTCCGTTCAGTATCTGCAGGAGGAAATTAAGATTACACTGCTTGCACATTAATGCTGAGGTTCCCATGGCTTTTTAATGGCAATTTACTTTAAATACAAAGATAATATTGTTGTGGAACAAGATCACTACAGTAATCCTAATGATCAGGATCAGATCATATTTGTATTAACTTGATCTGTAATTAAAAACAACTGCTTTGTAATAGCAATTAAAACATTCTGTGAGTAATTAAATGCTGCTTTTTAAAGACTTTTTCTTTGCTCTTAATGAACATCAGGCTGACAGTCAAGAGGACTGGTGTTAAGCAATTTCCTACAAATACTTGTCAATTATGTTTTTCATGTCAGATAGTTGCCTTTCAGTTTGCACTCTTGGCTCTGCTCTTTTCCTGTGCACTGAGCTGTGTATCTGCAGTTTTACTCCTCAGTGCAGTGGGGAGGCCATTTCCTTGCTCAGGCTCTATTTTTATCAGGGTTCATGCATGTTTTTTTCTGGTGTTGGATATTCTTTATTTCACCATTCTCCCCTGCTCTGCCCCATCCAAATGCCTGGAAGAGCAGTGAAAGTAAGTTGACTTTCCTGCCCCATGCAATATCATCCTGCTTTTTGTTCCTTGCTCAGCAGCCTGTTGCTTTGAACATACCTGGACACAGTTTTCAAGGCAGATGTGTTCAGAGCTTCAGAAATTTCATTGCCAGCCAGTTCACAACAGAAATGGAATTATATTGTAAAAAAGTATAGGTTCTTTATAGGAGATTGCATTAGAATATGGGCAGTGAGTAGAATAATTAGCACTGCAAGCAGTTGTAGCTCATCCTCTCGATTTGCTCTGCGTTCAGGCACTGCCCCACAGCTGCTGTGTTTTGTGAGCAGGACTGTGCTGGGTGAGTTTCTCCTGTCCATTGACTTCTGGGTGGGCACTGCCAGAATTTCACCTTGCCTGTAAAGCCAGCACTGAAGTAATACCCTTCTGCGTGGGAACAGTCTTGTTGACTGTGGAGAACAGAGGAATTTGTATTTATAGATGTTGTGTAACATTGCAATTGTCATTCCCTCCCTCTGTGGACAATTGATGGCTGATAAGATGAACGGGGGTTTTTCAACCCCTGCTGCCTTGCTGCAGTGTTCTGTGTCGGGGGGGACTTTTGGCCAGCTAGCCCACATTTATTCACTAGCTGCAAAGGAAGAAAGTAATTCAAGTGACTCTTTACTTGTTTTAACCATGTCTATAAAATTAACACGAACCACTTGTTTGCTGGAAGCAGCCCAGCTCATGCCTTCAGTCAAAGAGTTAAGAATGATAATCTTGTTCCTCTTCCCAAGACATTCATTGTCTTGGAGATTTCAACGCAAAGAGAAAATATTGCCTAATAGATTCCTAAGACTGCTCTTTTTTAAGTTCCTTGAGCAATTCGAGGAGCCAGTAATAGCCCATGTGCACTTTAACAGTCATTCAAAGTCTCTGCTCTCAGAAGAATGTAAAATTTATTTGGGCATAAAGCGAGAATCTGGGCCATAGACAGAGACGCTCGTTGTTTCCTCTTGATGAAGGCTTTTGCTGCTCTAAAGGACACGCAGGAATTAAACTAAGTGAGGACGACAGCTCGTTCTCGGCTTCCGTCGCCTGCGAAATGCATCCTTTCACATGCGGGTTTACAGCGGGCTTCGGCTGCCATCAGATTTCTTCACATCTGCTCGGCTAACATAATTTCCTGCTAATAAAGAATAGGAAAGGGCAGCGCTTTGAGGTCGGCGGGCCGTAATCAGCGGTCCTGCCCCTGGAAGCGGTGGGAGCCCGGAGCGCGGCCGCGGCACCGCCGCGCTCGGAATGCGGAGCGGATCCTGCTGCGAAAGCTCCTCTCCGCCTTTTGTGTCTTTTGTGGCGGCGGGTTTCTCCCTCCCTCCTTCCTCCTTGCCGTTCAGCTCATCGCTGGGCTCCGTTGCTCTTCGGGCCAGCTCCAGCTCCAGCAAACGCTTCTGTGCCATCGCGGCGGGGGAGCTGGCAAAAGGCCGTGGTTCGGCATCCTTCCCGTGCTGGTTCTCCCGAAACATCCCGGCGTCCAGAAAGGGAATTATGTGCAGCTGCCACCACAAGGGGCTTTTCCAGGGAAGCGCTGAGGCGTCCGTGGGTTTTGCAAAGAAGCGATCTGCTGCCGGCAGATGTGCACGGGCACCAGGAGTGTGGTCCTTGCTGAATTTGCATCTTTCATAGCAGCATCGTGTCACTGAGGGACAGCAGCTCATCGGACAAAACAGGATTCTGAAAGCTTTTTCTCTTGGATGTATGAAAAGCAGCCAGCTAAAGGGCCAAAGCTGCAAAATGACAGCGTTTAATCTGCCCCCACCACTAAAGGGACACAGTGTGTGTCTCTCTCTCCTTGTTATTGCTTCATTTGGGTATATCCATCCTTACAAACCATGCATTAGAAGCTGTTAGCTTCAAATCTGTAATACCAACAGTTCCCTTAGGCTGATTTCTGGCAGTGCCCTCATCTTTGCAGTTTATGCATCCTACGCGAGACTTTAGGCAGAGATTTTCTTCCCTTCATACCCTTGCAAATATCACTCTGCTGAAGTGTTATTATTATGTTGGTGAACATCTAGCATTATAATTGTCAGGTGTCACTTTGATATTTGGAATGGTTGGCATAGTAAAATTACTAATGAGAAATACATGTTTTGAAAGATATACATAGCATGATGTGTGAGCTATCATTGTGCTGTCTCTGCAAATGAAACTGTGTTCCAGCAATCAGAAAATTCTCAAAACAGTTTCTTTCTAAAGAATTACAGTGCATTTCAGTAGTAGTATGTGCACCATGGTTGCTGTAGATTGTTAAATATGCTTGTAAAAGAGAACTCTTCTTGTGTATAAAAGACTAAACCCTGTCCTACACACCAGGTTTGAGATATAAAACCAGAGATTGAATTTCCCATTGGGTCCATGAGAGAAAGCACCACTGGATGTGTGGAGTCACTGACAGCTTGTCCCTGGAACTGAAACATGTCTTTGCCTTTCACCCTATCACAGTGCTTGGTGGGAGTTGATGAGTGCTGCAAAATCAAGAAAAAAATCCAAAGAGCAACCATTTAGGAAGCCAAAGGTAGTAATCTCATCCTGCAATCATCCTTCCACTGCCCATTTAATTCCAATTAAGTGGAAATAATGCCACTGTTGAGTATTGCCACTGTTATGTTCCCTCACAGCATGTTTTGGACCAATGCTGATGCTATAGAAGACAACTTCCCAAAATCTCTGATAAATCTGATAAAATTCACACAATATCTATATGTAGATGCAAATTTAAAGTTGCCTGGTCGCTTTACAGGTTTTTTTCTGGTTAAGAATAGTAAGGTATGAGGAAGACACAAGCCAGAATTTCTTGATAGACAGGACCCAGTTTTCATCACTGTTTCTCTGCCTTCCATTTTTTTAATGCTCTAACATAATGATGTTCATTAAAACAATGGAGTACATTGTGATTTGAATTTTCTGCCTGGCATAGTCTATGAGCAGTGACTAAGTTAACATTATGCCTTGCTGTCCATCTGGTTGTGCCATTGAGGATGTGGATGTGCTGGGATGTGAGCACTGGCTGTGTGTGGAGGGAGTCCTTGCTTCTGACAGAATTGCAGGCGAGGAGTTGTGGAAATAGGACCATTGTTAAATGCAGTGTAATTACAAATAACTGTTTGGACAGCACTGTGCTTACAGCATGAGAGGAAAGCTGCTCTGTGGCTGAAGAAAGGTGGGCACTGTCCAGTCTGGTTTGGCTCAGATGTGGTCAGGATGTTTAGTACAGTGCAGGAAAAGGGTTTGCTCTCCAAAACGAGTATCCATTCAAGTAAGGGAGGAGGGTACTTTTCTAGGAAACTTTCTGATCTATTTTCCTAATGCATGTATTATTTCATGATACTTGCTGGAGCCAATGAAGTGACACGTTTTTGGTGCCAGAAGTTTTAATTTTGCTCCCTCAAGAGCTGAGAATGCAGTACCACAGAGACCACCCCTGCTGAGGCCAGGTCCCAGGCTGAATTTCCAGGATGGCTGAACTGCTGACAGGGTAGCTAAGGAGGTAGGTGTAGAGCCCATAATAATCCTCTGGCTTTTTCAGTTTTTATTTTATGAATGTAACTACTGGGTTTGCAGAAGAACTTTCTGTGAAGGTACAAACCAGTATCTAGCACATCCACAAATCCAGCAGCAGGTAACAGCTGCTCATCTGCAGTCCCCCTGCAGTAATCACGTGTGTGGAAGTGTTAATATTTCAGTCTCACCCAAAACAAGAGGAAGCATGGAGGCCTTTAATTTCTGTGTGCTTGGTTCAAAGACTCTTTGTAATGCTGTGGAAAAAAGATGTGAATGAATCTATTTCTTTTAGTGTTGCTCATATTAATAGGCTTTGCTCTTCATGCTTGTTGTATTGTAATTCTGATCTAAAAACATTTATCAGTAGAAGATCACTGCAGGGCCTTTAATGATTATAGTTGTTTGAGCTGATAGTCTGAGACTATTAAACAAGGTCCAATTACTTCCCATTTATTTGTGTTGTTTTTTCCTTCCAAGTAACAAAATGTAATCCTGAAATTCATTATTATTCTTTGCATTGTATTCATCTAAATAGATTTTCTACCTAATTAAGGCTGAATACGTTTTTTTTGCTAAACTGACCGTATTTTACAAGGATGTTTTCATTTGTGTGCGAGGGTGTCTTTGGTTTCTACCATCCATATTTTGATTATGTTTAATTTCTATAGCTGCCAGAGATCTATTGTGTGTCTCAGCAATTCACCCTGAATGGCTGCTCAAGATTGTTTAGATTGGAGTTGGAATAGGCCTCCTGATGAATTTAGTTGGAATCTAGTTAATAACAAGTCACCAGGAAGCAATTTCACGTGTTTACTACTGCTCTGAAAGATATAAAATCTATACTGGCTGAATTCTGGATGAAAGAAATAGAGATGAAAGGTGAGGAATTCAGTTCACATTAACCATGTTATTTTTTAATGGGGCAGGTCATTGAGAGGGGAAGGCAAAAAAATGAAAATGAAAGGTTGGCTGGTAATGGGTATTCAGTGTGGTTATTGTGTCTGTATTTTAAACAAGCAAATGATTGAGCTTTACCCCTGTTCTTACTTTTGTTATTTATTTACATACATTCTCTTTGGAGCACCTTTGTCAAACAGTGAAGCAGTACAATTTGGTGAGAAATAAAAACACAGAACATCTCACATTTTCCTTTCGGTATCAGAAAAGCCAACCAGGGAAACCAACCATGTAGATTTACCAGTTCTTGGCCTCACCTGCTGAGCTCCTCCTAAGAAGTTGTGTGGCATTAATTAGTGTCTGCTGCTGCTCTACTGTGTCTTTTCAACTGAGGGTCCTGTTCAAGGATCACAAAGTATAGACATTATTACAAAATGTCACTTAAATACCTTTCCCTTGAAAGAAGATTGACTTCCTTGTTATCTCCTTCATGCCTGAACTCTTTGTTGAAGGACTTTGTTGAAGATCCCCTTCTCTTGGGGAGAAGCTGTAGGAAAATAAACCTCCAGGGTTTTCCTGAGTGTCCTCAGAAGCTGCATTTTGCACTGCCAGGCCAGTCCTCCTTCATCTCTTTCCCAGTTCTGTGGTAATTCTGGTTAAAGCTGTGGTTATGCTGCAGTGGATGCAGGGGCTCAGTAACACTGGTCGGTGTTGCAGGAGAGATGCTCAGATGAACTCTCTCGAGGGCTGTTGGACTGGGAACTGAGCAGTGTGTTGGATCAGGCAGGGTGGTTCCACTGCCCACAGCCAGACAGAGCAGAGGTGGAAACTGTAAAAATGTGTGTGTTTGCACAGCCAGAAGAACTCGCCCCAGCTCGGAGCTGTCACTGCCCCGACTCAGGGAGTGCTGTGGTCCTTTGCCAAGAGAAGGGCTCCTGCCTGGGTCTGGCCTCTGAATGAGATCCAGAGCCATTTGAAAGGGAACAAAATGTGTAAAGTGGGGGCAGTTATGGTTATAAATCAACTCCTGTTACAGATTGAATAAGTTTGACTGGTCTGTGCTGTCCAAATCCAAACTTTCCTGAGAAGTTTAAATTAGCAGAAAACAAAGTGGTCAGTTTTGGAAGCACTATGGATATGTGCTTTCACAGCTCCCTCTAGCAGTATTCCAAACTTTTTAATCACCAGATGAACATCTGAAATTACTGTTGATACAATATGGCTTTTTGTACAGTTACTGTGCTAAACTGGAACAAATGTGAAAATCTGTTTGGTCTCTTGAGGGATGCAATATTATTTTACTCCCTAATCTAAATCACTCTCAAAGTAAGTCACATGTTAGCAAAAAACCAGAAAAACTCTTTGGAGGAAAGCAGCCAAAGTTTTGAAGCTGTTTTCATTCGATTTCAAACCAGAACATCTCCCCTTAATGTATATATGTAAAAAGGGATAAAAGCAACTTCTATTAATGATGTTTTTATGATGTTATTCCTAGTGTTTTGGATCACACTGCTGAAATTGATGTTAAGGAAGAATAAAAATGGATGGTAAGAGTTTTGGAAAGGAAGGGAAAAGTAATCCTCCAAACAACCACTTACCAATGCAGATGTTCCACTGAGGGGTCCCCTGTGCACTTTGTGGTGGTCCATCTGTTTCTCTGCATTTTGAAATGCTAAGTGTTGCAATAGTTTTGGGCTGGCTGTGCCTGTATCTGTTAGAGCTGAACCTGAAGGACTCATGCTTTTTCAAGTATCAGAGTACCCCTTTTAACCCAAAAGATTGCTTTGTCTCATTTTCCTTTTACATAACAGAAAGCACTGTGTTTGAAGCAATTATATCTTTCCTCTTTGCCAGCTTGCAAGTCAATAAATCTATTTTCACCTTTTGCATCTCCCTCTCTAATGAAAAGCATAAAGTAATGTAATATATTTCTCACAAAACGTTTCTCCCAAGTCTTCAGCCACTGACAATTAAAGTACAATGTACTTATTACAGCAAAACAGAAAAACATATGGAAAAATATAACTGCATTAACATCTGCTGCCTTTCCTCCATCTGCTGTCTTTGGCCAGGCTTTTGTTCAAACCTGCCAAAAGTACTCATTTTCCAAGGGTCTCATGGCACATCAACCACATCTTCAATTAAAGTTCCCCATTTCTTGTTTGTTTTGGTGGCACAATGGGATGTCTGCTCTGCAGCCATGTGGCTGCATGAGGGCTTCAAGCAGAGCAGTGGTGGGTTTACAGTTTGAAAGATGTGAGTGTAGCAGAACAGGAGACAATGAGGCGACCACAGTGTAAAGTTTGTAGTTCTGGAGGCAAAAGGTTTCAATTTCAACTAAGAAACAGCCCTCAAATGCACAAAGATAAGAGCAGGAAAAAAAGATTTAATTGTAGAGATGCCATCCTCAGACTCCTCTGGCAATTGGAAGGTGTCATGATTGAAATAATTAACAAGCACTGCACAATAATATGTCACAGAGCTGTGGTTAATATTGAACAGAAACTTGTTTTAATTATCTTTTCATAGTTCTGTTTAAATTGTTCTCGGTCACAGGACAGGTAAAATAGATGGTCCTGTGGAAGCTGACCAGGTCTCTGAGGCTTTGACAGGTGGTGCAGATTTTGGAGCTGTTCCCCACCTCTGGGAGCTGCTTTGGGTCCTGAGCAGCTCACCCCAGCAAAGCAGCGAGTGCCTGCCCCAGGTCAGGGGGCCTCAGCTGTGTGTGATCCTGCATGACTGCCCAGCATGGCACATTTTCACATGAGGTCAGAAAGTGTGTGCTTTACCATGTGAAAGGAGGAAAAAGATGTATTTTTTTATAGTACAGCTGTTTGATTTATAGCTGGTCCTCAAGGCCAGCGTGTCCAGTGCTTTGTATTTAGAGGAAGATCTGTGTTTTGTTGTTGTTCTGTGTGTGCATGTGCATATTTCTGGTTTGTTTCACTGTGCCTTTGAGATTCCAAGCTTTGCCAGAGGAAGAATATGAGAATATGTTCTCAGTACAAAAATGCAGCAAATCCTTCCGTGCTGGGGAGAAAATGAGTTGTTGTCAGATAAACTGTAACTGTGAACATTTGCCATTCAGGGTTTGGTTGCACATGTTCCATCCCTGTGTATAGTATTTGTAGGCCTTGGTTGATAAAGAAATTGTACAGTGAATAACTTTTCCTAAGGAGGGAGAGTTTCTTATTGTCAGGAGGGAGTGCTGTGCACAATGCACTGAACACCTCAGGCAGATAAATGCAAGCTCCTGTTGTGTGCCTTTGTGGACTGATTAAGGTTTTCTTTTAGGTTCCCTACAAAGCCTCCAGCAGCTCTGTGCCTCCACAGGTGTGTGGCAGGTGATGCTGGAGCAGTGTCTGCCTGCTCAGGTGGGCTCTTGCCTTGGCTTTGGTGCCTCCAGCTGGATCCTGAGCCACAGTCTGTGTGCCCTTGCTGCCTGCAGAGCTGCTGCACCCCAGTCTGCTGATGTTTGGGTCTCTGCTGATTTAAATGCACATTAGGTTCTCTCTCTGCAAGCAGGTTTGAAACTGGTCTGGTGCTGGCTTTTTGTGTATTGCAGACATCACCGGGCATATTGCCTGATGCAGGCTGTGGTGGGGGGGCAGTGGGGCAGTGGGACCCTCTGTGGGTTGTTCTTTTTTGTGCTTTGCAGTGTATTCCAGCCCTGCAGTGGGGTGCCCCACTGAGAAAGGGCTGGCTTGTTGGAATTTTCTCCTGCCCACTATTGGAGCAATGGTCTTTATCTTTAACCTGCTGCCTTTAGCACACAGGATACAGAACTGTACCTGAAAGATTACAGGAGAGTTTGTGACCTGGGCAATCCCAAATGCATGTTTGTGCTTGAGTGTGCTTAGCTTGGATGCAAATATAGGTGACAAATGTGTCTTGCAAATGTAGGCAAGCAAAACATGTGAAGAGAGGCAGTCTGCAGGTGTGTAAACTTACCTGGGGTCTGGCTGAACTGTGTGGGTTGTACTTGCAAAAGCCTCTGAGAGTGTTAACAGGCTGTCATTAAAATCCATTTGTCATTACAGACAGCTGTGAAGTTCTTCCAAATTCTCTGTATTTGTGCTAGGTGCAGTGAGCAGCAGCAGCTGTTGTTGGGTCTGTAGTAGGTGACAGCAGCAATTTATTCCACAGTTTCCTCAGTAGATTGCAAAGTCTCTGCAGAAACCCAGGCTTTCCCTCCTGAGATAGATGGCACTTTGAATTCAATCAAGCTCAGAGTACCTAAGCCCCAGACCCTCCATCACTGCAGATACACTGGCTAATACACCAAAGAGCATACATTGTGTCTGACAAACTTCAGTAAAACACACTGGAGTTTGGAGAATTAATATCTGGGTGTTCAACAGGGAGCAGAATTCAACTTCTCACATTTCTTAAAATGGCTCTGAGCTTAAAATGTTATTTTTGCATTAATATTCTAATACTATTTTTAGCATCAATGGCAATCAGTATGTAATTGGCAGTGATCTCATGCACACTCCTGGGTACACACTGTTCTTTCCCAGTTTTGGAGTATTTGCTTGTTATTGCTGAGCTGCAGCGTGCACACTCAGAAGAGGCCCCACAGTCATTGAAACTCTCCCTGCCAGGGCTCTTGCCATTAAGTACTCAGCAGTTAACCTCTCCTTGTATTGTCTGAGAACAGATGTAGTTAGGACAGAACATTTCTGCTTGTGGAAATCCTCCTCTTAGGCCTGTATTCTGTGATAGACATCACAGTGTCACACGGTGCTGCAGAGTCTCCAGAGGTTTCTTTGTAGCATCTTCCAGTACCTGAAGCAGCTACAAGAGAGCTGGAGAGGGAATTTTTACAAGGGCGTGGAGTGATTGAATGAGAGGGTGGCTTTACCCTGACAGAGATTAGGACTGTGGCTCAGGTGCAGCGTGTGCTCTTGGGTGGCTCGTGCTGTGTGTGACACCTGTGTACTGAGTAATTAATAGGGCAGCCTCTAAAATGAGTTGGCTTTGGATAGAGCCTCTTCTGGTCTATGCCTACAGAGAATTGCTGCATTGCAAAGACCAAAATGGTGCTTTCAATAGAGTGTTAGGTGTTGGTTTGAAAATACTGCTTTCATCTTTGGCTGTGGACACATACATTGACAGGCTTACTCTTCTCATTTCATCCTGGTAT
Source organism: Notiomystis cincta (assembly GCA_013398075.1). Classification (NCBI taxonomy): domain Eukaryota; kingdom Metazoa; phylum Chordata; class Aves; order Passeriformes; family Notiomystidae; genus Notiomystis; species Notiomystis cincta. The sequence continues at coordinate 34,794 of VZRX01015771.1, read as the reverse complement.
GGCCTTCCATTTTTTCAGTGATTTGCAAGCACCGAGATAAGAAGGTGCTGCTAACAAATAGCTAGATAAAAGTTGAAAAAAATGATGATTCAGACAGTGAACCTGCTGAGTTACACCCCGTGGTACTGTCAGAACTGGGATTTGCCTGGTTTCAAGATCATCTTTCTGTGAGATGACTGCCCTATCTGGAGTGTCCTAGACATCCATGACAAATAAAATCTGCAATTAATCCAGCACTCTAAATATAATGTATTGCAGAGCAAGTAAAACCCATCTTCCTGTAGCCAGCTGAAAACCTGATGTGCTGCTTTTTTTGTACTCCTGAACTTCACAAATGAACACAACTTACTGTCAGCAGCTGCTGCTGTTCTGAGCTCAGAGTGCTGAGTTTCGTTTCCTTTGCTCTGCAAACGTGTGCACTCTGCTCTCACGTGTGCAGCCAGTCTTGAAATCATTGTACTGCAAAAATCACGCTTTGGTGAAAGCAACCGAGAGGGAAATGCAGATCAAAGGTGGGTGGAGATTTCTGGTTTTGTGGCATTTAACACTTGCACTAACAGGTGTGAGATTGCGTGAGGCTGGATTTGACTTGTGTTTCAATGTGTATCTATAGCTCTTGGTTTTACACTGGTTGTACAGACTTTGCTTTATTTTTAGTCCCTGCAGACACTGGGTGTCCTGTGTGGTGGGAGCTTTTGTGGTGTTCACTGTCCCTGCAGGCAGAGAGGAGTTGTAGCCCAGCTTTGTTTTGTGTCTGCCTTGGAAGCGTTTAGAATTAATTTGTTTTTTCAGATTCCAGCATGTAGACTCGGAGAAGCAGTTCCCAGAGGGGACAAAGCACTTGAAGGAGGAAAACAGTTTAAAGAGGTGAACCATACACCAATAAATCTGCTGTTTGCTTTGCTTCTTTCTCCTGAGGCTCTGTGCTGTGTGCCAGCGTGGTGGGATCTCTGCTGCAGCGCCCGGAGCCGCAGCCTCTGGCAGCCCCAGGGACACTGCACAGCTTGTCCAGAACTGGCACAGAGCAGAGCAAAGAGCCCCAGTGGACCAGCACAGGAGTGTAGTGTCAGGTGCTGTTTGAGACAAGGACCCACATGTCACTTTTGTCACCTTGCCGTGCTGCAGAGGGGTTTGGAAGGAGCAGGGCGGGGGGCGGGCAGGGCTCTGCGCTCCTCAGGACATGGCAGGTGTGTGTGTGCCTCTTGTCTGGTGCAGGGCAGCCTCTCCTTTGGGGGAATCACTGTGAAGAACCAACAGCAAACATCTCCTCTCCCTTCCTTTCCCTTTTATCAGCATGCGTTTGCTTTACAGATTAGGATTTATCTTTTTCTAATTTGAAGATAAAAATCATTTAGCAAGAGTCAGCCTGTGAGAGAATGTTGCCAAGATACGTAGAAATATCCTGTCTAGCACTGCCTTAGAGACCTTAGAAAAGGTTTATTGAAGAAGACAGAGCTGGTGTTTTTCTTTGAAGATCCATTGAAGATACAGGACAAATGGTGGGAGCCGGGCTCTGAAAATGATTTTTATTTTAGTTTGGTCGTTCCTGGGAATGAAGGCTGCCTTGAAACCATGTTTAGTTTCTCTTTGGTTTTCAGTGAACACTGACAAAGCTGGGGAAGAGGAGGCTCAGGGGAGACCTTATGGCTCTCTACAGCTCCCTGACAGGAGGGTGCAGCCAGGTCAGGGTTGGTCTTGTCTCCCAGGTAACAAGTGACAGGACAAGGGGAAATGACCTCAAGTTGTGCCAGGGAAGCTTTAGGTTGGATATTAGGAAAAATTTATTAATGGAAAGTGTTGTCAAGCACTGGAACAGGCTGCCCAGGGAAGGGGTGGAGTCACCATCCCTGGAGGGGTTTAAAATCTGTGTAGATGTAGCACTGAAGGACAAGGTTTAGTGGTGGGCTTGGCAGTGCTGCATTAATGGTTGGGCTTCATGATCCTGAAAGTCTTTTTCTACTTAAATGAACTCGTGTTTCTGTATAAATGCTATTCTTTTCCTTAAAGAAGTAAGACTGAGAAAAGAAATTGATTTCATGCTTGCTCTTAAACGCTAGAATTTATTTTTAAAAAAATATTTCTCCACACGCTAGAAATATTTTATTTGTTTGAAAAATGTTTGGATTTTGGTTTGTGAGTTAACTGGTGTTGGGGTTTTTTTTAAACTCCTTTGCATTCCTCTGTGTCTGACAGCTAGAGCGAGTTGCAAACTAGAATGGAGAGAGAATCACTTTATTCACTCACTAAACAACAACTTCTAATGAATAAACTATTCAAACATTTCTCATTGCCGAGCTGCAGAGGTCAAACTGATACTGACTCCCTGCATGGCCTGGGATAAGTCATTATCTCCCTCTCCCTTCTCTGCAAACCCTGACTGTTAAATAGTTCTTCCCAGAAGAGGTGTGAGAAACAATTAGCTCATGCTGATAAAATGTTTTGAATACAAAATGTGGTTGATAGGTGCTAAAAGATGCTCCCATCAGTCATCATTAGTGATGCTGTCATTTCCTAATCTCTGATTTTTGGTTAGGTGCTCCACAAGTGGAAAGGAAACAAGACAGACTCAAAAAGTCTATCAATATTTTTACTCCTGTCTTCATATGTTTTAATAACAATTCATCACTGATTTTATCTGGTACAGATTGCTTTTGCTAACAGAGATATTTCTGTGCCCATGGGTCTAAAAACTGTGTCCCCTACAAGTTTCCACAGCTGGAGCAAAGGCAGCTCAACCTCACCCACCCCTGGTGCAGACAAATAATTTACATGGTCTGTTCCTTTTCCTTTATATGATAGATTTTGAATGTTGCAACATTATGGGCTGTATATTTATCTAAGAGCATTGAGAGGAGGATGGTTAAGAGCTGACACTTGAGCCTGGCCCTGACCCTCCCAGGAAGGGTTCAAATGTGTAGAAACTGAAAAAAAAAAAAGAGGAGGGGTGGGAATTAGGAGGGATTTGGTTTGTAGCAAAGTTACTGAACTGAAAGGAAGCTCAAGCTGTGTCAGATGGTTCTTTCTGCAGAGCAGTGAGGCAGTTCTGGATGCCAAAGTGTGATTGTTAATCACGAGTGAAGGAAAGCATTGAAGGACCTGCTTTTGCTCCCTTGAAACCTGTGTCTGTTTTCTCATGGATATTTAATGGTGTCGGGGTGAAGTGTCTGGTTAATGACTGCTCACAAACCTGTGTAAAACCTCCCTGCTCCACCTGAGATAGGGCTTGGACTCTGGCCCAGTGAAGAAGAGATGCCAGTGCAGGCGACTTGGGCACCCCAGAGGCCTCTCAGCCTCTGCCTGCTCTGAACCCCAACACAGGGATTTTCTGCACTATGTTGGAATTGGAATTGCTCTCTGTTTTCATGTAAGAAATGCTTGTAATGCAAGGATGTGATTGTTTTAGTAAGATGAGTATAATTTTTCTCCCCATTTATAGGATGGCTATTTTTCCCACCGACCGAAAGAGAAAATGCGGACAGACAGCAATAATGAAAACTCGGTCCCCAAGGACTTTGAAACTATTGATAACAGTAACTTTGCTCCCAGGACTCAGAGGCAAAAACACCAGTCTGAGCTGGTGAAAAAACCCCTTAGCAAACAGAAGGAGCATTTGAGAAAGAAACTGGAAGAGGAGAAGATGAAGGAGAACTTGGTGCTGGGGAAGAACTCCAACGAGGTGGTGCAGTTCAGCGATCACCCTGGAAAAAACAGCAGCAACAGCCACAGCCTGAAGGAGATTGACAGGCCTCCCACACAGCATCTTTTAAAAACAATTGAGAACAGTTCCCCTGAACTGAAATACGACCAGCCCCCCAGGTGTGAGGTGACGGGCAAGGAGGCGATCTCTGCCATGTCCCGCGCCAAGTCCAAGCAGTGCCGCCAGGAGATCGCCGACGTGTACTGCCAGCACAAGCTGGGGAAGCTGATGCCAGAGAAGGTGACACGTTTCTGTGCCCTGGAGGGTAAGTTGGGACATGGAGAAGGAGCAGTGAGTGACACACTGTCTTGGGGGAAGCGTTCGGTGTGGTTGGAGTGGCCTTCTGATGACAAAAATGGCTTTATTGCAGGAATGTGTAATGGACTCGGTCTGTGGAAACAAGGGAGGCTTTGAGGATGTTTTTAACAGGGAATTATATGGATGTCACAAGGTCCTTGGTGGATTCCTGTAGAATTCACTTCCACCTGATTTTTTTGCACAATGTGGTCTAGGTATTCAGCTGCTACTCCTGGTTCTTTTAGTTCTTAATCTACAGACACAGAGAAGCACAGTCAAAATCTTGTTATGCTGTGCAGGAGTTGTGTGTCTTTTGGTAATCAGAGAACAGCTATTGTCAATTTTGGAGCTTTATGCTAACCAATAAAGGAGTGGCATTGCTGTTATGGCCGTATGGCTGTTTTTCTGTCACAGTGGAGTCCTAAGCATTTTGATAACCCAGGTAATTCTCAGAAGTATATTAAAAAATTCCAAAAGCACAGGGAAAATCCAATTTTGTGGCTGGCTTCTATTTTTAATGTTCTTTAATCAGCAAAAGTTATTTTCAAAACCACTGCTGGAGAGTCAGTTACCTCTGCTGGCCTAAGCCAAGCTTTGATTTGTTGTTTTGGTTTCTTCATGCCCTCAGATCACAAGTTACCTCTCAGCTTGCTGTCAGTTTGCATGTCCAAGCTGACCTTTTTCTACTTTTCAAAGAGTGCTTCATGTGCCACCATTCATCCACCTCTAAGTTCTCCATAGAGTAAAGTGCCTTTTAGAAAAAAATAGCATTGATCAGTTGATCAAAGTGGATATTGATCAAGGAGCAGCATTACCCACAGCAGCATTTGTTTATACAACAGCCCAGAGTCCCCACCCTGTAATCAGCACTTTTAGCCCATGCACAGAAGGATGTGCCATGTCTTTGTCCAAGCTGAAAGTGCAGAGGGAATTTATAAACTAGAGAATAGGTGTTGCTTTGAGACTGTGGAATAAACATGGTGATCCATGGGAACCAGGGGATGTTTAGTTCCTTTCATTGGGAACATCCTCTAATGGCTTGTTTACTGCACCATCACAAAGCAGTGGTTACTGCAGGGTGATTTCAGTGTGGTAGAGGGAAGGGTAGTGTTGCTCCTACAGAGATTAGGAGGTTAAATTCTCTATTCAGACAGCATAAAAGAGGAGCTGCCCCAGAGAATGCATCCAAAGAAGCCCATCTCCCTGTAACAAGATTCTTAGGCTTTTAATTTAGATGGGGCATCTTACCAGGATGAATGGTCTGAGCACTCCTATTCCCCACCCCAGCTCATCTGTGACTGTTCTGTTTTGGTTTTTTACCACGTCCCTTTTGGTGTTTTTTCTCCCTTTCTTATCATGATAATATTCCAAATTGTTAAGCTGGGTGGGCAGACAGTGGAGACAAAGAATTAATGGAGCAGGCTGAAGACATGGTGTTCAATGGCAGGAAGGGAAGGGGGACAGTAAAGGCAGCACAAGTTGAAGGGAAGGTAAGAGAACAGTGCAGAGTTAGTAACTGAGCAAAAGCAGCCCTCAGTAACAGGATGAGCATCAGTGAGTACCCCTGGGCACCACCAAGGTCCCTCTGAGGTGCCTCTGGTGGAATCCACTGTGTTAAGCAAGTCCTTGCTATTCCCTCCCTCTTCTTCCCTCCTCTTCCCTCAGGGCAGGGCAGTCAGCTCTGGTCTGTGAGGAAACTGATGGCGGTCAGCACCTTGCAGACACAGTCCTACACTTTTGGGATCAAGAAGAGGTCTTAGTAATGGGATCAGTGCTATAAATCCTGTGTAGGTACACATATCCCATATGCAAATATACAAGTGGCATCCTGGCCAGAGCTGAAGGTGTAGTGCCATTAGAGTGGGCAGGCACTGCAGCTGTGCAATTTTGCACACACCTGTGATTCCATGCCCTGCCTGGTAATCTGTCTCCCAGGGATGCAGAGCGACTTCCCAGAAGTTTTAAACAACTGCCGTCCTTAAAAACAGGTTTCTCAAGAAGTATTTACTGCTTCTTTTCTAAATGCAGGATTTATCTCTTATGCCCTGCAGTCAGGATAATAATGTGGTCTTAGAACCAAGAACAGTGTCACATTTTACACTTGAAGCCTTTCAGCATGTATGTACATAGCACATTGGTATAAATGCTTCCACTGTAATGTCATAGTAAATTCTTAGGAAAACTGGGAGCTACAAATGTGACTAGAAAAATGAAGAAATTGTACAAGTATGATTAATTTGGGAAAAACTCATGTGGTATGGATATATACCACATTAAAAAATTATGTGTAAAAAGACTGTGTCTAAAAGTTTTAGTTTTGCTGAGCTAGAGTTTCATTTAGTTTTTTATTTTAATTGGTGACACTTGTTTAAAAAGTATAATTGAGAGTCAGCTTAACTTAGCCAGATGGATACATGTGGAAAATGTTGACTTTTCTTTGCCTCGAGGTTATTTCCTCCTGCCCATGCTGACAGCTGAAGTTAACCACTTCAGCTGCCAGATTTCCTTGGCAGAAAGTCTGGACATCCTGTGTCCCATACGAGGTTGCTCTAGAGCAGACTTGGGAGCTTTGCTGTGGGAAGTGGTAATGCAGCAGCATATGGAATGGGACACGAGTTGCTAATGCAGGAAGCACCAGGGCACAAGCAGGTTGGGCCATCAGACTACAGAGGACATGCAGACTTTGCAGTCACTTCCCAAATGCAGAAGTTTGAATACAGAACTGTCAAAACAGATGTGGGGGAACCCCAAAAGTGAAAGCTCCCAGTGCCTGCTGGAAGGCCTTACATGTATGTAACTTGGTAGGTCCCTTGAATTTGATAGCCCTGTTAGAGGTACATTGTCTGAATTTCAGAGTGATGTGGTCCCATATCTCTCCTCCCACTGCAGAACATAAATACTGCTGTTCTTCACTTACAGTGACTCCATCCCACACAAAAAGTGACTTCAGCAACTCTGGTGGTCCTTGAGAGGAATAGAGCTTGGTTAGGAGATGTTTGTGAAGTGCTGGACATCAGCTTTTGGGGATGTAAGACAGCCCATTGTTAGGTTTGCTGGTAAGGGGAGATGTGGGTAGAGGCCTTGGCACTTAATGTATTAAAAAAGTGATCTGGTGTTTTTCAGCAACAGTCAGACATCTGGGGTCTGTGTTTTCAGCATGTGAGTGGTGTTCCCTTAGTTTGGTTTGAACAAAGGTTTCCTGTCTGTTTTCAGCAAAACTGTGAAGTATAAATATTTATGCATTGGAGCAGCACATTCATCCATTATCCCAACATACAAACGTGTTCCCAGTGCTGTGGTTTCCATTGAGATGTCATCCAGCATTTAATCCCCTTGGATCTTGTCTCAGCTGATCAAAACCATGACACTGCTAAGTGTAGCTATCAGTCATGGACAGGACTCCATCCAGCTGGATTGTCATAAATGTTACGTGATACATTCACTTCAGTGGTTATCAACGAGAACAGGATCATACCAGCTGATTCTTTTTTAAGTGTTCTATTGTTTCCAAAGGCAACAGGCAAAGGAAGTTGATTATAAGTGATAAAAGAAAGGATTGTTAAAATCAAGAACATGATACTCCCTATCTGCCAGGCAGGTGTTATTTCCGTGAGGGCTGCAGTCCCTCCCAGGGCATTGCTGCTGAAGCAGCGGAGCAGGACATGGCACCTTCACCATCACCTGACTTGCAGAGCAGGTGAGCTGGCATTTCCCTGCAAGCTGGTCCTAAAAACACGGCACAAATGCTGTGGAGGTTGGTGTGAAAGGCTTTAAGTGCAGCCTCACTCAGTCACGGCTGAGGCCAGGGCAATGGGCAGCTTGCAAGTCTTCAACATCCAGAGGGGAATGTTGGCCTTCACAGAAGGGTGTTTTGGGGAAAAGGCTTTCAGCAAATGTGAGGGAGGAAATGTAGTGTGCCAGACTCTCTTCTGCTCACCAAAGCTGTCGGTGGATGTGGAGCAGCTGCCTCCCTTCTTTGTCCATCGTCATGCATGGTCCTCCTCTTGTGCAGAGGTACTGGGAAGAAGCAGAAGTTTAAATAAGCATTCTTGTCTCTGAAATACCCATCACTCTGTAGCTAGACAAAATCCCCTTAGACAAAGCACAAGTGACCTGATCTGTGCTCGTTACCCCTCAGAATCCATTATTCCTGTGGGCAGGAGCACAGTCCTGGACTGGCCACTGTGAGCCTGACCCTGCCCAGCAGCACTGGGCAGCACTGCAATTGCAATTGCACAACTCCACATTTCAACATGACTTTGAAGTTGTGATTTCTACTTCCTGTCCTCCTCCTGAGATGAAAAAAGCCCAGCTGCTGACCCAGTGGCTGAGTTCAGTCCCTGAGTTCTCTAATTTTCACTTCCATGTGGACTCTGGTAGTTTGCAGCTCTGCAGCCCTTGCCTTGCAGGGCAGCTGGATGGACACAGAGCACAACTCCTGCTTGGTCATTGCCACCAGGTCAGGAGTCATGGCAGGCACTATCCCAGCTGGTACCTGCACCAGCCCTGCTCTGGGCCAGCTCCTCTTGGCTGCCATATCCCCAGGGGAGACTGGCCTAATCCTTGTCATTAATTACCCAACTGGGTTTATTCTTGACCCAGATCCACGGCCCTAGATAGACCAAAGGTACATACCAGAGTTTTTCAAGAAGTGTTTTCTAAGATGATATAGTTCTAGCAAATGAAAAGTCCCTAGGAAAGCAGAGAGCCTCAAGTGATCCTGATTTATTTCCCCTGGACTTTTCTGTTGTCTTTTCTTAGTTTTTAAATCAAACAAGTTTTCTGCTACCTTCATCCCTGTAGGGTAAACCCAACTTATAATAAAGTAGGAAAATAATCAGGCTGCTCTCATTCCAAATCCTCTATCAGCACTGAGTTTTTTGAAGATCAGATTGCCTTCTCCCTGGTTGCTTATTGATAATGCTGCTGAAGCAAGTGCTTTCAGCTTCTCAGAAGCTGCTGGGAAGAAAATTTTCTATTTTATTTTAGAAAACACAACCTTTTGCTTTTTAAACTGAGAGAAAATATTCTGGAGCTCTACTTACTGAATAACACTCAGGTAATAGCAATCTGAATGTCTATAAATGTTTTTATCTGACGACTTCAAAGCACTCAGCAGAAAGAGGTGTGATTCGCAGGAAGGGAGAGGATAAGCCACAAGATGCCAAATACTTGTGGGGTGGAGCAGAGTTGTTCTTCAAGGCATGGAAATGAGAGCATCCTCTACAGAATTTTAAAAGAATGGGAGCTGTAACGAAGCAAATAAAGGATTTCATGTGCTCAATATGCATTATATGCACACAGCGACATAAACACGTGCTTTGTTTAGCTTTAAGGTTTTTGCAGTGCATTTTTGGACTCACTGAGTTTGATCTACAGATCATTGAACCCCAGATTTGTCTTCTTCTGCTGGTTTCAGTATTCCACATGACATTGGCTGCTGCTGCTTTCCTGTGTGTTTAATCTGTTAGTGTGACAGAATCACTGTGGTGAGCTGTACACGGTTTAAGGAGCATGTAAGAGCCACTGCACATGCAGCCCAGACAGCATTTTAATTTGCTGCACCACAGATGACTCTGGTTGCAGTAAATTTACTGTGAGTAGACTAATTGCAAAATAACCCTAATTGAGTAGTTATCAGCAAACAACATCCTGTGGAACAAAACTGCTTACAATTAATAGCATTTAAGCCATGCACTGGTATTCTGCAGAACACTATGATGTAATTACACCGTGTACAGAGATTGTGTTCTGTTCTGAAACCATGTTTCCAGCACTATTCATTATAAAGGGCCATTTCAAGATTCAGTGCTTGCATTTTAGGCAAAATGAATTTATAAAATAAGTGATGTGTCTCTCCCCTTAGGTATGTGAAGCTGTGGCACTGTCAGGAGAAGAATGAGATCTCAGGAAGGGTGTGTGTTGCCAGTGATTCTCAGATTAACTTTTATTACGGCCACGTGTACAAGTTTGGATAGTTAAAACTGGGATGTAAGGAATGAAGAGATAGTTTGCTGTTGTGGCTGAAGATGGGCCCTACCTCACTGTGAGGATGAGGAGTGCAGTCTCTCATTTAAGTGATGGAAATGCACAGACCCAAGGGACACACAAGCCCCTGTCACCAGGCTGGGTGTGCAGACAGCCCCTGCCTCACTCTTGGGTGACTCTGGTCATTCGAAGGCACTGATGAGGCAACCTGGTGTGAGAGCTGACAAAACACCTCCCCCTGCTCACAGCTGATTTGTTCCCTGGGCAGAGGGCCAAGTGAATGAATTGCCCTTAGAAACTGGATCTGGCCAGTGGGTCAGAAACCGGTCAAGTTTCTTTACAGGAGGAAGTTGTGTGTACATCTTGGAAGGGAAGTGGAATCGCTAGAAATGTCCTTGTGGCATCCCAAACTAGGGTGACACTGTTTTGCCACCTCCCTGCATCTCTGGGGACAGCTGCACTGTAGAAAACAGGGGACTGGTGTTTCTCAGGGTGTGTGAGATTGTGGCATTGCTGAGGGATTCCTCCTCCAAAAATAAGGCTGTGATGAGCACAGCCTGGCTCTGTCTTGCATAGACAGCTTTGGTTTTAGAAGAAATTCAGTGAGGGGAAAACTGTTGGGTGTCTGTGCCAATTAATCCTTTCATTTAAATACAGATAACTCCTGTCTAGATCATCTGCAAGTTTAGAAGTGGGAGAATGAAATCAGCCTGATGTTCCTCTTGGTTTTTTCTCGTGATGCTGCTCTCTGCTCATGTTTCTCCACATCAGGCCTGTCTGATCACCTGTGGGTCTGGAGGCTGCAGACTTGGTCCCTGAGAGCAGGCTTGCAGAAATCATCTGGCACATGGCATCTCAAGGAAATGCTGGGAGCAATGCATGACACAAGGAGTGGGGGGCAGAAGGGATGGAAAATCTATGGTCAGCAGTCCTAGTTCTCACCAAGGCTCTGTTTTGGAAAATGTTATCATTTTGTGGAGCATTAAAGGGGGAGCGTGGGCGAGGATAATGGTAAGTATGTCCTTGCTGCAAACCTCCTGGGAAGGGAGCATGAGGGTAGCAGAAGCTCAGTGAGTATTTTGATAAAGATTACTGTGTATGCACAGAGAGGAAAGAAAAGTACTTCAGTGATCGTTAATGCTTCCCAGTGATGCTGAAGTGTGTGGACAGAGTGTTGGGAAAGTCAAATACAACTATGGCTAAAGGAAATTGTTGGTGTGAAGGTATGAGCTGGAGGGAGTGGGGAGAAGAATCAGGAGGACCATGAAACCCAACCCAAAACAGAAGCACCAAACCAAACCTCCTCCTGTACAAGAAAAACTTGAGCCCTACTCTTTTTCATACATAATGTTTTTCATATAAAATGGTTGTTGGACCTCTGGAGTGGACTCATTATGATGATTTCAGTAGACAGACCCTGAAGGGGAAACATGGCGTCTAATTATCTTAATTTTATTCAATGCTAAGCAAGCAGCTGTGTACATTAGTACTGGACTGAGGCTGAGTTAAGGCTGCACAAGCAGCTTCAGTGTTGTTCTCTCCTAATTCGACACTGCAACCATAACAAAACTGTGTTAGGGTGTCAGTGTAACATACTAATTGTAAGCAGGCAGCTTTTAGATTTGCTTTTTGTTTTAAGCCTAGAATGCCATCAAGGACAAAGGAGCACAGATTCAGCTCTTTCTAACCATTGCACTTCTCCAAGTACCATTCCTTAGCAAATACTCAGTTTTCACAGAAATCTGCAGCTGATGAACCATTATTTTGAAAATGGGGAAGTGTCATGTTCCAGAAATGCCATGCTAGCTGCAGCTCGAGGCTGCCTCAGTTCAGTTTGAAGCCAATGGCACTGCCATTACTTTAAAAATAACTGGGGGGAGAGTATTGACATTTAATTTCTTCCTCCTGAGCTGAGCAAAGAATTTTCCTCTTTTGTGGCTTCTTGAAACAATACCTTAAATATGTGCAGTTTGTTACAGTATTAAAAATCTAATTAAAGGGAATGCACCCTATTTCTGGAAGGTTTTTGAAAGGGTACATTTCTTTGATGTATTTCGGGAGTCACTGAGCTTTATGAGATCACTGGTTTGTAATGGCTTCCCCTGGAAATGAGGAAGAGTTGTTTCAGAGATCTAACTCTGAATTAAAATGCCAGCAATCTAGGCATGAAGCCAATCTTACAGGACATTATTGCCATTTTAAGATTCCAAACCATAATTTACTTGTTTCTGTTGCAAATATTTCTTATGCAGAAGGTAGTTTTAAAACATCCCTCTTTTCTCTCCATGGGTAATCATGACTTCTATAGAAAACCTGAATGACAAGAATCTGTAGCTGAGCAACCTTGAAAAAGATTTTGAAATTGCTCATTGTATATTTAGTCTTCCAAGTAAATGCTTGTCTTTGGTAGTTTGAGAGCATGTTAGAAGTGAATAGCCCTGATTCACTGCTCACACAGTTTTAATAACCACGGTACCTCGCTGATTTATCTTTTAGCTGTGTCAAATAAGTCACTCCTGATTGGCACCTTTGTAAGGAGGAACAGAGCACTCCCATCTCCCCGCCCCTACTGCTGTCACCAACAGGCTCAGTTGAATGCACAGTAAAGTCTGAGGCAATTTACAGTTTTACTAAAAAATCAGATATTGGTTTAAAGTCCTGGCCCTACATGGCAAAAGTCTCTCATTTTTCCTCTCTAGTTTTCTCACCAGCCTCCAGGGAGGCCAAAGAATTTTTCAGCTTGAAAAAGTTCATCTGCAGAGCTCATTTCCCACTTTCTTACCAATTCCTGCATCTTGTGTTTGCTTGCTTTAGTGGCCAGCAGTCCTTCAGGCATGTTCACAGTATAGCCTGTGTTGGAAGGGACCCACAGGGATCATTGAATCCAGCCCCAAGGATCCCACCCTGTGCCTGAGAGCGTTGTCCAAACACTCCCTGAACTCTGCCAGCCTGGTCCAGTGCCCAAACACCCTTTTCCCAATATCCAACCTAAACCTCCCCCAATAGTCTGCAACAGCTGTAGGTCCTGTCAGAGAGCGCCACAAAAAAAAGCTGTCAGTCAAAAGGATTTTTTTCTACAAATTTCGTTGGAAAGCTCACTACTCAGCTGAAGTTCAGGGCAGCCCTTGGTGTAAGTAGAATATGATGGCTTGTATCATTCTCTTCGTTGCAAGGTGATTGTGTCCCTTTTGTGGAGGCTTCCTTGCCCATACTAATGGAAGTGTTTTGTTGAAGTGTTGATTAATTTCTATAACTCATTAAAAGTTGTAAGAGAAGCAGTTAGCTGGTGAGAATGCACCTTTGTTGGTGCCTGGCTGTAAGCAGCAGCTTAAGCAGTCTGGCTGCTTACTCACCTGTGGTTTTAATTGCAAATGAAGGCTCCCAGCCAGCCAGTGGATATTGGTGTGCAGTGGAGCATTGCAAACCCTGCTACTCTCAGGCTGAAAGCTCTGTGTGTGTGATGTGTTACTGTGCTGCACCAGCGTGTGGGGCTTGACAGCAGCGTGGCTGAACAGAGCCATACATTTTCATGTTCTTCATCTCTTTGTGGGCTGTGATTCATTCTCAGCAATTTACTGAATGGTGGAGAGGAAAAGGGAAGTTCAGAAGAGGAGTTTTCTGCAGTGTATGTTTTATCCATTTGTATTTTCTCTTTTGCACCGAGGTGGAGGTGCTCTGGGAGAATTTCACTGTGACACTGGGGGCAGGTTTGAGGATCTGTCCCCAGGCTGTTCTTTCTGGCTGAGGTGGTCACTTTGGTCATTTGTTCAAAAGCATGTGAGGAATACACCCCGTTACAGGAGGGAAAGCTGGACAGGAGAGCCCAGCCTGGCTCATTGGGCCACCTTGCCAAATTGTGAGGAGAGCTGCCCAGGGTAATTGTGGAGAAGACTTCTATGTAACACACACTGGATTTGCCAGTCCAGACCAGAGGGAAGCTACACAGAGCTGATGTGGTTTTGTAAACAAATTACCATTTTCTGCCAGGAGGTGATCACAAACCTAAGCTTACTATGAAGTGTTAAAAGCAAAGTGGGCTAGAGGCTTAACTGATGTAATAAACTAGCTTTGCTTAAGTGATGTCTTCCTTCAGTAAATTTATTCTGTAACCTTTATAGGTGAACCATAAAATGTCTCTATGCACTTCTATCACCAAAATTTTAAGTTCACTGAGAAATAAACAAGATAATTTTGTTCTTACAGGAGCAAGCAAAGATAAAAAGAGAGGGATTCTTGTCTTGCCAGTCTATGGAAGTTATAGTCAAAGCAAAGCCCATCCTTCCAGCATTTGGGAATAAGAACAGTTTTGTGGCAGTTCTGATTCTGAAAATGTTCTGCCTTGCAGATCCCTGAGAAACAAATGAGAAAATCATTTCTGACAGGCTCATGAGGAGTATTTCAAGGAAGGTTCAGACATCTCTGTCATTCTTAACCTGGTCATCAAAAAGGAAATCTTGAGACAGCCCACTAGATTCAGCTCCATCATTTACAATTAAAAAGTGCAGTTAACACACAAGTTCACTCATTTTCATTTCTCTCAATCATTCTGGCCATTTGTAGACATAATTTGCCAAACATGCAAACATTTATGTTTTCATGATGTTTGCTGCAATATTTTAGGGAATAAATCAGGGACGTTAGGGGGCCCCAGTGCAAACTTGAAATGACTCAGAGAGTTCTGCTGGGATCCATCCAAGAAGGATCACTTAGGGAAGAAGAAGAAGGAAAGATGCAATGTGATTGCTCTAGAAGTTATTAAAGAGCTCTCATCTAAGGAGGAGCAGGAAGAATATGCTCCATTACACCCTATCATGGGCCAACCATATGAGCACTGATAGATATTAAGTCCTGGATTAGTACTGGGGAAACCTGAGTTTCTTTCTTTGAGGTGTCACAGCCTCATTGGGACACCTCAGCTCATGCCATGTACACACCAGGTATTTATCTCCATTGCAGATTTAGGCAGAGGAAAAGTGGTGGTGGTGATGTTATTGTTAGTTTGGTATTTTAGTGGCTTTTAAATTCTGTTTATCAAGAGACTTCGAAATAATTTTTTTTCTGAGTTCCCTAAGGGAGTTTGCTGAACAAAAGTATCTTTAAGGAGGAAAAATTCTCTCTTTTCTCTCCTTCTCTCTCTTCTGGTAGCTATTAGTATGTCTGATGCTTTTGTACCAGACCAAATCTGCTCCCTTCCTTTCAGGGTGCTTATGAAGGGAACTGTGGTTTTACTTACCATATATTTCAAAGCCTGCCTGGTGCTATATTAGTTTCCACAATAAATTTCCCAAGGTAAAGTGGCAAACCAGTAGTTTTTCATTATGAATCAGCTATCCATGAAAGATTGGATTTAGGTCAAAATTTATTACCCTATGGAACTGAAGCCAATATTTAACATAATGTCAACTATCTTGGTATTAGAGAATTTTAATGGCTATGCAGTTTTATTCAATGATGAAGTTATTCCAGTTGTGTAGTGTATGTCTGGGCACTTTGATATACAGAGCCTTGAGATGCAAATTGGATAAACACGGAAAATGGTGATTGATTGGTGGAAGGTTGCAATAATGTCTGCCTTGATATACCTTTTATTGTTAAATTATTTATCTAATGCAATCTCCTACACTTTTAGGAGTCTTTAAGTTGGCATTAAATCGATGTTTAAGTCTTCACAGTCAGAAAGACCTCATAACTCAAACTGATAAATATCTTCTAACACATCAGGAGGAATAATGATCCATCTTAATATCTGAAAGTAAGGAAGGTGTTATTCTTTCTATTTTCTGTGAATCCCTGTAGAAGGACCGAGCCATAAACCGGAAGAATTAAGAATAGAAGAGAGAAGGAAATTTCGGAAAGGAAAAGCACAGTAGTGGTTTGTCTGGGGAATCGAGAGCAAATTGTGTCTGCTTTGAAAGATGAGTGAAAGTTTCCTCCAGGAGTGAGCAGACCAGTGTGAGCTGCCCCTGGCCCGCTGGTGTGCTCAGAGGGCACAGCAGGGCCTGGCAGCAGCGTGCAGGGGGCAGAGGGGGCCACACTGCTCTGTGTGCCAGGGCACATCCAGCACCTGCTGCAGGTGGCTGAACCCCCTGAACCCCCTGCTGCTGCTGCTCAGGGTGCACAGGGCAGGGCAGGGCAGCAGAGCAGCAAACACCTGCCTTTGGAGGAGCTGGGAGCACAAGCACAGGGTGGCACTGGGATTGTCCCTGGGAGCTGGGGGATGAGGCTGGGCCCTGCCATGGCCATCAAAGCAGAGCCTGCTCTGGGCAGGGCACATCTGCTCTGCCCTGCTGGGCTCTCCTGGTGCTCTTTTGTCTGGACTTTGTCGAAATACAGAGTAATAACTTTGTATTTCATTGTTCAGAGAATGGTGTAGGTAACTGGTTTTCTGCCCCATCTCCCAAGTGTTACATGGCAAGGGCCTGGATTATTTGTCTAGAAGGCAGATAAAAGGATCAGCAAGCACAGCTGAAGCTGTCTTTCTCCTCTGTGTGTACCAGTTTAAACACCAGAAAGAAATGTTAATCATAATCTATAGGCAAAAAAACCCAAAAAAGAAATCTTTATTCAGATAGTAAGTAAGTCTAGTGAAGAGTGAATAGGAATGTGAGTTCCTTTCTGCCTTAAAGGCAGCAATATTGTTGAAAACTAATGCTGGAATTTTATTCAAATAGTAGGAGGCTTTTCATTTTTTGAGGTGGAGATAGAAAAAAATTATCCTATGGATAAATAGAATCTCCAAATGAGATTTCATCTTAAAGCATTACAAATTTATTTCAGCTATACCTAAAACTATCCAGCTGCAATAACACAGAGCTGCCCTAAGTACACCTTCAGGACTTTGTAGGTTTGTCCAGAATTCAAGTAGAATGTGAAAACCTTGCATCATCCCTGGATAATACATTTCAGGGCTGCTGAAATATTTTTCATCATTTGTATAAATCTTGAGTAGAAATAATTGTGATTTGACAATTTTTTTTTCATTTTCTGAGTTGAGAACTGAAAACTATAATTGTTAGCTGGCCTAAATTGGTGTAGTTTCATTTGGGTAAAGCACTGAACCAAACCAACCCTGCAGCTTTTCTAAAATGCCATCATCTCCTTTTGAACAGCATCTGCCTATGCTGAGGCAGAGCAGAGGAAATCCTACATTTCTTCAGATTAATTGGATTAAACTAGACTGGAAATTGTGTAATACTACACAGGAGACATTTAGCATCCCTGAACCCTCAAGCTTCAAAGGGCAGTTTTTGTAGCAGTTCAGGCTCCCTACCTGGGCTTGTTTATTGCTTTGAACAAGCAGACATACTTTTATGATTCATAATCATCCACAAAGAAATTCAGCTGTTATTTAAAATGCTCTGTTGGGAACGCTCAGTGGTTATTAATTAATAATGCATCAGTAAAGCAACAAAAGGGCAGGTAAAGATGCAGTTAGAAGGACTGGCTGGGTCTCTGCTGCCTTCAGAATTTTGGTTATGTCTCATTTCCCCAGGGTTAGCTCATCCTCGTGGCTCTGGCTTCTCCTCTTCACACTCCAGCCACTTTCTGTGGAAAATACTGACTGATGCATGAATTTATCCACAATTAACAGTAAACCAAAATGCCTGTTAGCATTAAGAGGTATAAACTGACTCGTAACATTTTTTGTCAGTGCCAGAAACCTGTCAGGGACTTGTGAGAAGAGAAAACAAAACCACTCAGTTATTTCTTTTAAATTAAGAAAATTTTGGGCTAAGTATAAAAAAAGGGAAAGAAAAAGGCACCCTAAAATCTACTTTGAAGTGCTGTAATATATTGCTGAAAGGTTTTGTAGACAGCAGTGCCACTTTATTACAGTGCCAGTGAGGATCAATGCTGTGAAAGTCAGTGCAAACCTGGTGTTGGTGGGGTTAGAGATGGACCAACTGAATGTTGCTGCTTTGAAAGAGAAAAGGATGAACTGTAGGGAGATTTCCTGTACTCCCTGCTGGCCCAGAGCTGAGCTCTGTTTGGCAATATTTTTTTTGTATTTTTGCCTTCATGTTGATTATCATTTTGCAATGTGTCCTATTTTTGTGTGGTAATTGGTAATCTGGAAAATTTACTTGGTGTGCAAGATTTAATATTAGGTCCTGCTGTCATGCTGACAATGAATTAGCTTTTTGGACTCTATCATATGTTCTCAGCAGGCACATATGTAATTAAAATGAGCCCACGTTGAGTTTCATATTAGCACTCAAATCACCTTTGGCAAAAGGTCTCTGTGTTCTTTTTGGATTATACTCTAGGGCAATGTAATTACAGTGTTAAGTGTAATTTTTACTTTTAAATACTTCTTCATTTACAGTAATATTAAACTTTTCCATACTAGTTCAATTCTGGATTTACAAAACTGTTTTAAATAAATAAATAAATGTTTTTTTAATAAGTAAAAGAGGTTGCCAGCCCAGGCATTCTATTTCAGATGTTGTCTTCAGCTCTAAGGAAAGTTGTGCTGTTGAACAGTAAGCATTTGGTGTCAGGAGACATTGGATGAGTTTACATGAAAAGTCTCTCCAGAAGTTAAGTGTTCTTTCCTTAGGGAAAAGATGGTGCTGGCTGTGACAGTAAGGTCAGGGTGGTCCAGTCTCATAAAAGAGAGGGCAAGAATGAGTGGAGGGGGGTTATGGATAAACAGTTCACCTTCCAGCAATGGTGTCTTGAGAAATAATAGGAAGAGATTTTTCATCGTTCTTCTAATGTCAAAATAAAGATAGGGGAAATTAAATTATATTTGAAAGAAATTGCAGCTCAGGTGTTTTTGATTCTTTTAGCAATAATGGGGGATTGTTAAGGAGGCTCAAAGTTAATCTGCATTTATATAGATCAGGAATTGTTCAGAACTGGAACATGAGCAGAATTTGGCTCAGACCTGCTAATTCTCTTTTGATACTGACTGCACACTGTCCATTCTCCACTGCCCTCCGAGGGGCTGCAGAGCAGGGGATGGACTGAAATGAACTCAGCAGATGAACTGAATGAAGTTATGTTGCTCCCACTCATTAACCAACTCCTTGCCTTAACAAGCAGTAGCTGTTCTGGGCTCCATTGCAAATACTCTTTCAAGCTGTGAGGAGGTTGAGTCCCCGACAGGCAGAGCCTCCCAGGAGTGAGGAGACCTTGCTGGAGAGCTCCATGGCTCCTGGTCCTGTGGTGCTGTGGCTTTGTAGCTCTCTCTTCTGAGTGCTGCCACTGGGGTCCCTCCTGGCCCTACCCCTCAGGACAGTAAAATGCAGAACTATTTCTGCTGGGGTTTTTTCCTGCCCCCCTCTCTGAGGTGCTCAGACCACCTGCCCCTGGCCTGGGAGTGTGCAGGGCACGGGCAGCTCTGGCCACCTGGCAGCCAGGGAGCTCTGGGTTGTTACTGCAATCCTCTGCCAACATTTCTTATTTTTCCTGGTCTCTTTTTTAAAATAAACATGTCATTTTACAATCTGTGGGATGTTTCTTGCGTTTCACACGTTTCCATCTCCTAAATTAGGTTTACTTAGCAGTTTTGCAGCCAGTTGATGATTTTCATGCCCTACTGTACCATAAAAGCCAAATTGTGAATGAATTTGTTTGGGGCTCTGTCTTTTTAGAGGAGGAGGAACTGAATTACATCTCAACACAAGTTGTTTGGGTTCTTTTATTTTTCTCTTTTAAGCCTCCCCTTGTGATAGGGATGATCAAATAGCTCTTGTATGAATGAGAGATGGCAGGAGGAAAACACAAATAATGGAAACCAGTGCTACTGCATTACATCTAGACCTTCAAGGCAGTTTTTAGCACTCACTTTACCTAATTAAAATGCATAACAGTTTGGATGTGTGCCCTGTCTCACAGTGTGCTGCACCATTAAGTTTTTCCTGGGGATCCACACTAATGCATCAGCTCACTTCTGCCAGGCTCCCTGGATTCAGGGGGGTGGGACAAGCTGTGCACGAGCAGAGCCTCCCTTGCCAGGTCCTGCTCAGACCTTGCCAGCACACAGGCAGCAGCACTGGAGGCAGGATCAGTCCCAGCTGCAGGAAATGGGAAGTGCCTGGGGCCAAATTTAGTACCTCTGACTGCTGACATGGAATGAAGAATGGCAGAATGGGAAGAGAGACTCTGAGGGGCAGAGTTAAGATAATTTTAGAAATAATCTCCATTATTATTTTTGTCTGTAAAAAGTCAGCAATTTTTTTTTGTGTTTCAGACATTGCACAGATACTCCTCCTGTGCACTATAGAGAAGACCCTTCCACAAGTTACTGTTTAAGCAGCTCCTGATAACCAAGGGCATCACAGACTTGTTAGAATCTGAGAGCAATTTATAACTTATTTATAAATTATGGTATTATTGCAAGAGTGTGTTTTGCATACAAATTCTCCCCAAATGCTTTTAAGAGCACCCAGTAACTTCTTTAGGCAATAAAGTGATGTTTTCTGCACACTGGATTTTTTTTAACAAAACTGTAATGTCTATTGAAGTACAGAAGAATCACTTTATGTTGCTTTTGTTGAACGTTTTCTGATGCTAGAAATTTGATTTTCCCTTTGTTTTCCTCTAGTGGGATGTTAATGGGATCTCTTTATTCCATGATGGAGTAATGGAGTGCAAGTCCTTTATTTTAGCAACAAGACTATGCTGTTTTGTACTATCCTTTGCCCATCACTTCAAGTGTGAATGTAGATCCTTGTGAATACCAGTCCAAACAATTTTCCTGAGAACATTTAAAAAATCAAGCTCAGTTAATTCACAGTAATTTGTTCCTTGCTGGCAAAAACTTTGTATTAAGAGTTGTTTCAAAGGGATGAACGTTGAAAGGGCTGACCCTGACAGATGTGTCAGGGCTTGGTGCTGCTGCAGCTGGAGTTGGGCTGCCCCAGGCAGGGCTGGGGCTCAGCTCAGAGTGTGGGGAGGGGGCTGTGGGCAGAGCAGGTGCTCAGAGCTCTCTGCTAAGTGGATGTTTCACTCACACAGGACCCGTCACAATGAAGCATGGAATCCAAGATATGATTTCCAAGGCACCCTAATTGGATTAGAGGGATTGTATTAAAGATATGTTGGCTATGAAATGTTTAGAGGATTAATGCCCGATGATTTTTTTTTCCTTCTTAAACCATCTTTACTAATCCCTCTTGATCAGAAGCAGCTTCTGGAAAGCATTGCAGCCAGGAAGGAGAGCCCAGCCCTACCTTTCCCATCTCCAGGAGGGGAGACACTGCACAGACCCAAATTCTCCATTTTAGAGCCAGAGTTTTCATTGTCACTGGTGCTTGTTTTTTCTAAAAATGTGACTATTTGCACCCTTAACATTTTCCATGTTAACGAACAATTTTGAGGTGTAAGGGTGGCCTGTGCAAGAATTAACATCCATCTATTTCTCCTGTGTTTTAACCTGTCTGTGCTAAAATCTAGCTCAAGTAGTGCAGTGTCATTTATTATTCAGATATTATTGTAACTCAGCATACCATACAATTACAATTTTGAAGTCTGCTGAAGGAACCAGTGCTAATTGCTTACAGTAGAATCTGTTTGCTGGTGGAAATGTCACAATATAATTATGTTGTGTTCCTCTGTCTGACAAGCAATATACTCAGAGAAGATTGGTCCCTTTTTTCTTCCCTGTTGAGTAAAATGATTCACATTCCACAATGATCCTTTAAGTAGAACACATGGTAGCAAGTAGTACACAGGTGCTTTCTGGAAGCGCATAAGCTGATCAGTGATAAAATAATTCATGTGTTATTATTCACATGGGCAAATGAGAAGTACTTTGGGTTATTTGAGAAAACCATTGCATAGCAGTGTCCTTTGACATAAAGGATATTTGACAATAGTTACATGTCAAAAAGTAGTTCTGCTGAAAAAGGTATAGAGAGCAGAACCTGCATTTGTTTCTAGGGGAAGCTTGTTTTTAGGTGTGCTGTTGCACTTTGAATGTTTCAATTCCCACTGTTTCCTAGCTAACCTGCCAGTGTATCCAAACTCGAGGCATATCTGTATTTATGGTACCTACACAGATGTGAATCTGATGCCCCACACATCCTTTATTGCCACAGTGTGAGATTCTCAGCAGCCCTTAGTGCCAGCCCTGCAGCCTCTGAAATCCATAAAGTTTAACTCAAAGGGATGCAGAGGAAGCAGATCCTGACAGCTTTGGAGTGAATCTGCACAGACCTGTGCTATTTATCTTTTCTCTCTCTTTGACTGTACTGTGAAATTCTTATTAATTTCACTCGCACTGCAAGTGAGGCTCAACTTTCCTATTTTGCAACACATTGACATAAGGAACAGGTATGAGGGTTGATTTTTGCTTTTGTTAGTGCAGCCTTATATTCTCAGTACCTAACCTGACCTTTTCAAACTAGCTATGTGGAATACATGTGAAAGTCTTCACTTTTTTGGTCTGTTTCCAGCATTATGTTCATAATTATCTTGAGCAGAGAATAAAGGCAGTCTGTCCTTCCAGCTCTACATTCAGAGAATAGCAGGCAGATGTAATGGAATCTCAAAGGGAGGATTAACTTCGAGTTAACAGACCAGATTCTCATATGGTATAAATTAACTTGGACCTGGCCTTACACCAGCTGATTGTAATGATTAACTATTAATTTCTTAAGATTATTTGGGGGAAGAGATACTTTACATAGGGCTTGAAAGATCACAGCACAGTAAAACAGAAAGGGAAAACATTGATCAGGCAGGTAACAAACATGCTTTTATCTACCTATTCATTTCTTGGTAGTCTCAGCAGTACATAATATCTCCTGGGAGGTTGTGTGAAGTAGAGATGTATGTAATTGCTTGTGTTTTCACTCCTTATTGATTATTCTTGCTGTGAGCATGAGAGGAAGAGATGGTGTAAAGGTTACAGTGTGCCAGCCTCCAAACACACTGGAACAGACACTCTAATCAGCAAAGGCTGTTTCAAATGCTAATTTTAAGTCTAAGCCTTGATATACTTCTGTTGCTATTTTGCTTAGGATTTATGTTGATATTGTTACTTTGTTTGATGTCTGCCTGGGTTGCTCCGTAGTAGCTGATTGGCTTTCAAGTTTCTGTTCCTTGAAGGACTAAACTTCCTGATGGTTTGAGGCAGAAGAGAAAGTCTGAACTGAAATAAGGGCATTTTCTCCATTTTCTTCTTGCCTGCACAAGAAATCTAAAGGATTTTCAGCAGGGAAGGGAGTGAGGCTCTTCAGAGAAGAGCTGAGCCCAAAGCCTGTTGGTTTTGGCATGAGTGGTGGTGAGCCTGTCACTGGTTGGGATGTGATCCATCTGCAGCAAGGGGGCTGGCAGCCTCTGGAGTGTAATCCAGGCCACCTAAATCAGTAGCTGATTGTCCAGAAAATGCAGATTGCAAATGAAGTTTTATAAATGCTTCAGTCTGGGTTTGTGTCATCAGTTTTCTTGGGAGTGGTGGAATGACTTCTCTTGTATGACAAATTGCTGTTCTCATCAGTCTGGGGCTGTTGATGGGAGCATCCTTAGCAACAGCCAGTGGTGGTGGAGATAACCAAACCCATGCTTCATCTCAGTCCCTTCCCTTTGTGCCTTCTGTAACCTCCCCCCTAAGGAGCTCGAGTCAGCTCCTGGAGCACAAGAGCTGCATGAAGTTCATGTCTCCTCCTGCAGTGAGCTTGCTGTCAGAGGAGGGTGGCTCCACACCTCATGTGTTGGCCATAAAAGACAGGACTGCTGGTTTTCCTTTTGTCTTGGGTGAATTGTCATGGAACTGGTGCTCTCAGGAGCTGCTCCTGGTTGCAGTGATTAGCTGCTTGGGCTCCACAAATGGGCTGTGAGTTTGTCCTGAGAGCCAAGCTGGAAAATCTCTTTTATTTGAGTGTCTTCTTAGGGCTGTGTGACACAGGCACCTGTAAATAGTGCTCTTCCTCTTTTTTTGTGGTTTCCAAGAGTGTTGTCTCTCAAATGTTAATTCATAGAGTCAAAGAATGGTTTGGGTTGGAAGAGACCTTAAAGATCATCCAGTCCCAACCCCCCTGCCATGTGCAGGGATGCCTTCCACTAGACCTTATCCAGCCTGGCCTTGAACACTTCCAGGGTTGGGNTTAGCTGCTTGGGCTCCACAAATGGGCTGTGAGTTTGTCCTGAGAGCCAAGCTGGAAAATCTCTTTTATTTGAGTGTCTTCTTAGGGCTGTGTGACACAGGCACCTGTAAATAGTGCTCTTCCTCTTTTTTTGTGGTTTCCAAGAGTGTTGTCTCTCAAATGTTAATTCATAGAGTCAAAGAATGGTTTGGGTTGGAAGAGACCTTAAAGATCATCCAGTCCCAACCCCCCTGCCATGTGCAGGGATGCCTTCCACTAGACCTTATCCAGCCTGGCCTTGAACACTTCCAGGGTTGGGGCATCCACAGCCTCCCTGGGCAAACTCGTTCTCCACCCTCACGGTAAAGAATCTCCTCTTAATATCTAACCCAAATTTCCCTTGTTTCAGTTTGTACCCCTTACTCCTTGTCCTGTCACTACAGTTCCTGGCAAAGGGTCCCTCTCCTTGTAGGCCCCGTTCTGGAACTTTCTGGAAGGTTCCTGTGAGGTCTCCACAGAACCTTCTCCTCTCCAGGCTGAACAGCCCCAGCTCTCTCAGCCTGTCTGCACAGGGGAGGTGTTCCAGTGCCCTTATCAACTTCATGGCCTCCTGGATTGCTCCAACAGCTCCACATCCTTCTGCTGTGGGGGGTATCAGAGCTGGATGCTGCCCTTCTGGTGGGGTGTCACCAGAGCAGAGCAGAGGGGCAGGATCCCCTCCCTTGGCCTGCTGGCCACACTGCTTTGGATGCAGCCCAGGATTTGGCTGGGTTTTGGACTGTGAAGTCAGACTAAGGTTCAAGAGGAATGAATGGTCTTTGCAGGAATATTTGTGTCTGTTCTTGGATCTGCTTTATGTTACATCCCTGAAGTTCAATAATGTCACTGAATATAGTAAAAATAGCCTGATGCTCATTTAAAAGGCATTTTGTATTCACCCTAATAACACTGATCACGATGTGCTAATTGGCTGTTAATTGATATGATAAATACTATTATTATGAGATTCATTCTAATTCAACATTAATTAATTTACTGTTGCTTTTGAGTGTTATTTATTCATGGCAGTCAGTAGGAATAGAGAAAAAATGCTTGACTAACACACTCCAGCAAAACTACAAATAATTGAGATTTGTCTCCCAGGAATGCTACCATTTTCATAATTAGAATAGTCAGAAAAGCAAGCTTGTTACAGAGATGATTGGCCTGCCTAGATAAGTATTGTAGTAAATTAAGTTTAGTGTGCAGTATAGTGGAATCTGATAATTAGTTGGTCATTTGCAAATCATAAAAATGGTTTCAGTAATGACTCGATACTGACTGCGAGATAGAACAGATTTTTTGTTTGAAATATGGTGGGCTGCTTCAAACTGCCTGCTTTTGCTAGAAATTTAGTGAATGTGAGTGCTCTGCTGCTGCACACACGTGCACAGACCCCAAAGGCTGATTTTGAACAGTTCTGTGTTACCCCAACTGCTTTTGCAGGTTTTGTCATCCAAAAAATTTCTGTCCTTGTTCTCAAGGTTTTTTTTATATTTCTTCATTTACAATGGATCCTGCAAATCATGTGAAAAAAGGACATATTCACCAAGCTTTCTGGTGCAGGGTGTCTCTCTGGATTTGTTTAATGGATGATGTCTGCCCCAGTGGGTTCTTGAGTGAGTTTTGGAAGTGTTGCATGCAGCAGAGGTGTTGCATAGCTGTAACAGGAGGATGACAAAACTGGGATGGAAATGTTTTAAATTCCAAAACAGAGAAATATCCTTTGGGGTTTTTTTCCCTTGAGATAAAATAGAAAAAACAATTTCCTTATTATCCAGCTGTAAATATGACAGTTCTACCTGTGTCCTCTTTCTACCTTTCTTCTTTCATGCCCTTCATTTTTGTTCATGAGCAGCAGCAGAACTGAACCTACCTCTGTAATTACAGTGAGTTTCCCTTTTATATCAATTCTGCAGGGATGCAGAGCTGCTTATCAGCTCACAAACTCACTGCAGAGAACCTTCCAGTGATCTCATGAAGGGAATTTCCATCTGTAAGGCAGTGACTCCTCTCCTCTGACTGACCTAAGTTTATGCTGTCACCCTCTGAAATGATTAAAGAAGACTCAAAATGCCCACATCAGCAGCTCCTTTGTTCCAAGCCAGGGCTTCTTCTCAGCATGGAAAGAATATTACTGAAATCTGTCTCTTTAATGTTAAATGCAGTAGCCACTGAGTGCTTCTAAATTATGTCTCACTGCTTCCCTCCTACCTTGCATTGATTTTTTGCTTGTGGGTTACTTGATCATATGAAGTTACAGAGGATCATAAATTGCTCCTGTAATTCTTGATAGAGTCTGAGACTGAAAAGTAGTAGAACAGGGTTGTTGAGATAAAACATTATTGCAAAAAGATTGAATATCCACTCTTCAATAGCTGTGTGATTTCTGAAATTTTTTTCCAAAGTGCTCAATGCTAACTCTGAGATAAAAAGTACAGGTAACAGCAATTTTAGGGGAATCTACAGAACATAACCAGCAATACTTTGTTCTGTAAATCATAACCATCCCTCTCAAATCCCCATGCCTGGGGACAGATGTACAGAAGATTATCTCAGCTGATTTCACCTCTCCCACTTGGCTGAGTGAGTTAAAACCCACCAGGAGAAGCCCCACCTCATGGTAATTATCTTCCTCAGGAGCTTGGTTTGCTTTGCCAGAGCCCCTCACTGACCTGGGCAGTGGATGTGCTGGGCTCAGTGGGCACACAGGGCGCTGATTCCACTTGATGGTAAATATCTTATTTACCACAGGGGTCTTCTGCACAGTGATCAGGGACCAGTGGGCATTTGACATATACATAATTGTAACAATAATTAAAAAAATGTAACCAGTGCTCACCTGAAATCTTTTCTTTCACTGAAGACCTCCACAAGGACCACCATGGAAACAAGTGAATAATTTCTTAGACTGGAGGTGAAAATTGGCATCCCAAACTTGGGATTAATGTTGCTAAAGATAATTTTCTAAGTTCTGGCATAGGAAAAAATGTCTTTTCATCTAAGTACGATTAACACACACTGTGCTTCAGAAGTTTCCTGTCCTGTGCCAGGTGTCCTCACTGGAGAGCACTGCAGCAGCACAGACCATCCCCTCCTGAGCCCCATGGCAAGAGATGCACTTGCTCACATGGACCACTGGGGCTCAGCTCCAGCAAGAGTTCTGGCTCAGGCAGGGCAGTGCTGCTGTTATCAAACCCTCAAAGACTTCCCATCAGGTCCTGATGGCTCACTGGTAAATTGCTCAGTGACATTTTTTGTCGTTTTTATATAACTCCAACTACTTCTGTTACTAGGTCTGATACAAAATTTTTGTGTCCAAAATGAAAACGTTGTATTTATTTATTTATTTTTGGTCTTGCCACCATTTGAACAAGGCAAACCTGTTTCTTCTCTAATCAAAATGGAAAACATTTTCAGATGAAAGCCAAGCCTGGAAATTTTCAACCTGCTGTGTTGTTGAGTTGTGAGCAATTGAAAAGGAGTTTGTAGTGGAAATCTGAGTTCAGCAACTACCACTCAGCTGGCTGTTGCAGAAATGGTCCCACTGAAGGGAATGGGGCTGCACCTGGGAGTTTAAGTGGGGACTACAGAGCTCTGCCTCTTTGGAGTGATTATGGCTCATGCTCCTGCTATAATGACAGGGCTTCTGATTGCATTTATGGATGTAATAGCAGTAAATAGTGTGCTGAACTACACAGCAATAACTCCACTGATGTCCTCTATCCATTGATTCATGGATCAAGGCACAGTGTACACACAGAGTGTGCTCAGATGAAGTCAGCAGCATCCAGGAAATCTGCTGGACAGCCAGGACAATCCCAAACAGAGGGTGATGGATTGATTTACAGAACATAAGATGGCTCACAAAATAGATTGAAAGATTGCTTTGTGCTGCTGGGGAAGGCTGATCCCATTAATTAACAGCAGAGGTGAGAGATCAGCAGGCTGGCTCTGAGTTATATTGGGGAATGATTGAACATAATGTGGCATCACAACAAATGTGAAAATGATTGCACTATCTTCATTATTCTGGCATTTAGTAATACTGCAACAGTTGAAGATTAAACTCTTAATTATGAGTATTGATTTCTCTTGGCATAGAAAGAACAAGTTAAAATTGCACTAGAGCTGAGATTCTCCTGTTATCTTCAAAAACCAGTGCAGGTTTTCCTGCCAACACATTGATGTCAGGCCTGTCAGGCTTTGAGCAGGAAGGAAAAGGGCAGCTTTCACTTCTCTCAGTAAGTTTGTGGAAGACATTTGGTGACAGAGCAAAGTGCTGTGGTTTGTTTTCAGTGGAGAATAGCACAATAAGTGATCTGTGACACAAGGGCTGGAAGATGTTTGTTGTGATCTGAGCGCGCACTTCTCCTTCTGTCGAGGTTCCAGTTTCTCTGCAGCAAGGCAGTGTGAGAAGTTGCTCTTCTATCCTCTGTTTCCATTGTGTCATGAAACAGCAAACTTTGAAGAAGCTTAAGACAAGTCTTGCTTCAAGGCCAGAGCTGTTTGTCGTGTGCCAGATGGCCATAAAGAGGATGCTCCATTCGCTCTCCCCACTGACTCATAAGTGCACAGCAATTTCGAGGGTAGAGCTGTGCTCCCAGGATGGGACTGTAACAATCATATTCTTCATGGGGTTTGTTTTACTTTGTATTAACATCATGGGGTTTTGATTATGGTTTATAAAGCACTGAGGGCTTTTGTTTTACTTTTTATTGGTATTGTGGGCTTTTTATTAAGGTTTGTAAAGCAGTGACCTGTGTAAATTATCTGAGAAAAAGGGAATTCCCTAAACATGTAGGAAACTTCATTCAACAGGCAATACCCACACTCAGAGGAGCTTTCTAGGTGAGATGGAATGCAGCTCCAGTCCCACTGGGAGTGCCCCAAGGGACTTGTGCAAGAGGAGATGGGAATTCTCTTGTGTGGGCTTGACTCATTTTTCTTGGAAAGACAGATGATGGAATGTTGGGAGGTGACAGGTGAAGGCTGGGAAGAGGGAAGAAGCTGCCCATGGATCCTCTGGACGTGCTGGGTGAGGAGAGGGTGATCCTGGCAGCTGCTTTTTGCAGGACTGAAGTGACTGAGGCTGGAGGCCACTGGAATCAGCACCTGGATTGAGCTTTAGTGCACGGGGAGAATGCAGTGTAGTGATGTCAAATAGCTGTCAAATCCAAGTGCTTCCTTAAAATCCTTTTAGAGTTTTATCACTGGTGAATGGTAGGATGTTAAGTGAAATCATCTGATGCATTTCCTGTGTATGCTGTCCCAACAGCCAGAAGAGGATGCTCTCCTACCTGAGGCAGCTCATTAATGTGCAGGCACTGACATGATGTCAAAGCTGGGCTTTGTTCTGCACAAATTTTATAGAAATGGAGTGGAGCTATTCAGGTCCTGACATTGCTCATATAGATCTGAAGCCCTACTGCAGTTTTCAGTAAGCAGATCCTGAGCTCAATGTTTCCTGCCAATTTCATCTTCTTTGCAGACCAGGCTGGTTCTTTATCAGTGAAGCAGTCTGCAAAATAGAGGGTGCTAAGCAGCCATGAGCTAAAACCAGGCAAGTGACAGTATAGAGCAAAGTAGCAGATAGTCTGACAGATGGAAAAAGGGTAACATTCTTCCTTTGTGAAACTCCAGGCAGCCAAGAATAGGATTATATTTAAAAAGCCATAATAGTATGCAGGTGGTAAATACAAGTATAAAACCCTGAACCTAAAAGAGGAGGAAGCAACAGGCACATGAAAAAAAAAAAGGTTAGAGAAGGAAAACAGCAGAGAGCAAAATAAGACACTGCAGGAATTTATTAGAGAAAACTGATGCAGTGAGGTGGCATTTCAGGTGAAAATTTGAGAGGATTTTGTTCTCAGTAATTGCTAGATAAATGATAGTGCAGGTATTGAAGGCAAGTTAGATTAAAATAAAAGACCCACAATATGACTATTTTAAAGTCCCCTCACCTTCTGCATGTCATTGCAGAAAGCCACTGATTTTGGAAGAGAGGTATCCAAAAATGTAATGAAAACCACTAAAAATATTTGAGTTATTTGATGGGGCATCATCAGCTTGAAATCAAAGCAGTTTAAAAGAAAAATTGCTTGTTTTTGCAACTGCAATTGCCCTTCATTCCCCTGTCAGTTCTCTTTTCAAGTACATTTCCTTTCTCTCACAGTCCCTTTCTGTCCCTGTCACTCTGTAGAAATCCTGAACACGTGCATGGTGAAGCTCATCAGCTGCACAGGAGAAACAGTAGAACTGGGCATAGGCTAATGGCCATAATAAACAGACTGAAAATTATAGAAGAAATTAAATTTAAGCTGTCTTTCCAATATTTTAATGTTCATCTCAGTCTAACTGAACCATTGTTGGAGGGTTTTTTAATGAAATACCATTTAAGCTGTTTGTCCCATGTAAAGTTAAGAGTGACACTTACGGGGTTAGGCAAAGGTCTTTTTTCTGTGTCCAGCTTTTATTTTGCAATTATTACATTTGGGAAAAAAAAGAAGGCTTTTAGTATTGTTTACTTTTATCAACATGTGTTTCTAGTTTCAAAAATCGGGGGAAAAGTGTCTTGTCCTCTCTCTTACTCTCCCTTCACACTTGGCAAATGTCTTCTTTCATGCTCCTTATATCAAATCAAACAGACATGAGCAGGTTTTTTAATAACTGTGGGAGATGTTTTGGAAGGTGCAGTGGGCTTTGGAGCTGTAGTCAGGGTGTCTCATAATAGAGCCCAGGAACAGCCTCAAACTTGTCCTACAGTCTAGAGTAGAAAGAGCCTTGAGGTGCTGGGGATGTGGAGGTGGGAGGAGAAAGGGGCATCACAAAAGGCAGAAAATGGATAACAGCTCAGATCTTAGGAGTTTGAATATGCAAGTGGAAAATTTGGGCAGGAGGATTTTTTTTTGCTTTGAGGTACTTTTCTTCTTTATCAGCTAATATTCAAGATTTCAGGTTCTTCTAAATAATTTTATTGAGAAAAGTCCTTACAAGATCAGAATACTGAAGACTGGTTGTTTCATTGAAGAATGAATGTCAGGTTTTGGATAAAATAGTGGGGTTTTTTACATTGTGTTCTGGTTTCTGAATTGCAGAGTGGGTACACAAACCAAAACCAAAGCACTTGAAATTCCTTATTAGAAATATCCCTCCAGCTCTTCAGTTTATCAGCACATCCTCTCTGAACCTCACACTGTGGTGTTTGCTTTAGAAAAGGAAGGCCAGAAATTACTCCTTTAAAATAAAAATGAACGGGAATTTTAAATAATATTGGAAGATCCCCACTCCTCCATGGAGAAGTGAAGATATGCAGGTTGCATTTAAATGTTCAAGGGCACACCTGCTGTTACAAATAAATGCTATCAGTCAATAATCCTCAGCAGCTGTTCAGTAGCAGAGTTCCACCAGCTTCCCAGCAGAGCTGTGTCATCATGGGAATGAGCAGCTTTGGCTGAACAGGGCATTTGCTTCTGGGGGAATGTCAGCCTTGTCATCGTTGGAGTGCTTTGGACACTGCCTGCAAACTTGGAGGTGGTTCCTTTGCAGGTTCAGATGTTACTCAGGTGGAGCTTGCTCCAACTCATAAACATCTGGGGACTTGTCTGTGCTTGTTCAGGATGAGGCCCTCGGGCATGGGCTGCTGCCCAAGGGGTGATGGCCCTGCTGGGGACAAAGGAGAGGGTACAAACGGGGTGGGACACAGGCTGGCACCCTTGAGAGTTCTCACCCTGCCCTACACAGGGCCTTCGAAGGAAGAGCCGAGGTGGAATGTGTACTGCTCTCTGCACTCTGCCTGTGGATACACTCAGAGATGTCCTGTGTTTTGTTTTTGAACAGGAAAAGCCAACAACAATGTACAGTGGGATGAGGACTCCGTAGAGTACATGCCAGCCAACCCAGTCAGGATCGCTTTTGTCTTGGTTGTTCATGGCAGAGCCTCTCGGCAGCTCCAGCGCATGTTTAAGGCTATTTACCATAAAGACCATTTCTATTACATTCATGTTGACAAGGTAATATATCACTGGTTATAAATTGCCTGTCTCACCATCTGTCAGTCTGCCCATCTTTGTCATCTTCTTCATCTTCCCTTTACCTCTGCTGCATAAAGTGCACATCACTTTTTGTCTCTCCATCTGTTACATGTTTGGAGCCTCTTTTTTTTTTTTTCCTTAAATTTTCTTTCTTGTTATCTTCTTTATGTAACAGCCTTCATTTCTCCTTCTATGTCAATGAGTATCTCCCCCTGTCTGTCTGTTGTACATTTAGTTAGCAGTAATTGGTAAGTTGATGCAGACTGAGGTGGTGGCCCAGTGTTTGGAGAGCTGACCTGAGGTGCCTTGGGCAAGTGACACTCTGTGAAAGGAGGTGGTAGCAGTCACCTCCTTTACAAAAGCCCTTTGGGATCCACGATGACAAATGGTGAATAAAGCTAATCACACTGATTAGTGATTACTGTGGTTGTAATAAAAAGTATTAAACAGGGTTCTCTGAACATTTAGCAAAAGGTTTTTTGCCATATTAAGTGAGGGCAAAGCAATGGCAGCAGTCAGTGAGTTAAGAAGTAGGGCTGGCCTTTAGTGACTACAGGGAGAGGCAATTTTGGGCAGAATAACTTGAATGTGTTACTCTTTTCTCCTGTAAAGAGATCCAATTACTTGCACCGGCAAGTGCTGCAGTTTGCCAGCCAGTACCCAAACGTGAGAGTCACCTCGTGGAGAATGGCCACTATCTGGGGAGGAGCAAGTCTTCTGACCACCTACCTGCAGACCATGAAGGACTTAATGGAGATGAGTGACTGGCCCTGGGACTTCTTCATTAACCTCAGCGCTGCCGACTACCCGATCAGGTACAGTGAGTGCTTAAGAATGGAATGTTCTGCTCCTGAAGGAGCTCAGTCTGGGTGTAAGCAGTGATGTGTCTGTGCTGTGCTGCAAGAAGCAGAGGAGCAGCTTCTTTTTGTTTTACAGCAGAAAACTCCTGTTGGTGATGCTGCTGAGACAGCCACACTTCAGCCAAGGATTCCATCACCTGGCTGTGCCCTGTGTCTTCCATGTGCCTGGGGGGGACTTGCACTGGGAGGCTGCTCTAGTTAGTCATTATTTCCAGCAACAGGGTACCTGCAAGAGAGGATGAGGAGAGTAGCCAGAAGTGCTGGAGCTCAGCAAATGAAACCCAGGCATGGAGAGATTCCTCCCTTCCAGGGCTCTGATCAACAGTTTGGTTTGATGTCTCAGCAAGTGTTGAAGGTATGAATATAGATTCAGGTGCTCCTCTCCCTTTTTTTAGTACATTTTCTGTGGAGGATAATGGTTGTAGAAGTGACAAATAAGTTGCTAAGAGTCAATTATACTTCAGCACGAACCATTGTCTGAATATCTTTATTCAGATGGCATCAGGCTAAGAATTTCACACACCACCACATGACAAGGCTTGTGATTTTAAGTGAAATTACATTTATTCTGGATTTACAACACCCAGGCCTCAGAACTGCATTCTGTAAGTTTGCTACATTGTGCAAAAGTAGATAGTCCGTAAAAAAAACCCAAACAAAATAAACAACCAACCAGAAAATCCCAACAGCAACAAATGCCAACCAAAAATGCCACCTAAAAACCCCCCAAGTGTCCTTAAACTGTTTTTAGGTTTAGGCTGTAAGAATTAGTAAGAAGAAGGAAAGACAAAATTCTCCTTGTGGCTTCTGTTTGCCTCTATGCTGAAATGAATCAGTGGAAGGGGAAGTGACTTTCTTGGGTGATTTCCTGATCAGTGATGATACAACATGGTTTTAATACTCCTGTAAGAGAAATAGGCTTCCACTGGTTAGGTTTCTCCAAGATCTCTCTCACAGAAATGTTCCTGAAGGTGCTCCCTGGACAGAAATCACCACTGAAGTGAACAGTGACAAAGCCCCTGAGCTTTAGGGGAAGGATTTTGTGAGGACTGACAAAAGGCTTTGTTGCTGGTGCCCATTTCTAAGCACTCTCAGTGAAATGCAACATATTCTGGGGGGAAAGATTAGAGCACAAGAGTTACTGAGACTGCCTTGATATTAGAACATGAGGTTTTGAATTAAGAAATCACTGTATTTAAACACTTTTGGTGTCCAGCGGGAAGAGAACAAACAATTTTGACGTATCAACCTTGCTTACAAGGGAGAGCATGTGATTTTCTGTATCTCTCTTGAGTTTTGGGAAAAGCTAGCTTGCTATTCCCCATTATTCACTTCCCTGGTGAGGAATGCTGTATTAATGCTAAAAAGTGGACTAATGCAAGACCACAAAGGAAGAGGTAGGCGATGGCACTGTGAATCAAACAGGATGAATTGTAGGAGAATGCCTGCTGAAGGTCTGGTATGGTTGTGACCTAGTGCCAGCAGGTGTGTCCAGTTACCCTGTGAGTCCATCCTTCCCACAGTGTAATGCTGGGGCCATGTCCTGGGGCAGTCTGTCCTGTTCCTGCTTCCCTGTGGAACAAGTCAGGCCACAGGGCCAGAGGGGGTCAGTCACTGCCAGACATGGCCATCCACAGCAACCACAGGCTTTGAGGGGCAGGCTGCAGTCAGTTCAGTGTCAGTGCATTCTCTGTAGCAATGCCACCCTCTCTTGCAGTCATTCAGACTCTGCTGGAGGAATTCCAGGCACTTGTTTCTTCAGAGGGGGAATTCTTGAAGGTCGTGCTTCCCTCTTGCAGTCCCTCTCAGAGCTCTGTGCCTGGGCTCTGTGCTGGGCTCTCAGT
>VZRX01015769.1:177500-232717 GCA_013398075.1 Notiomystis cincta | reverse complement strand
TCATGAGGGGAAGTGCAGGGGCAGACACTGGTCTTTTCTCTGTGATGATGAGTGACAGGTTCCAAGGGAATGGCCTGAAGTTGTGTCAGGGGAGGTTTAGGCTGGATATCAGGAAGAGTTTCTTCACCCAGAGGATGGTTGGACACTGGAACAGGCTCCTCAGGAAAGTGGTCACAGCACCAGTCTGACAGAGTTCAAGTGTTTGGACAATGCTCTCAGGCACAGGGTGTGACTCTTATGAATGGTGCTGTACAGGGCTGGGAGTTGGACTTAATGATCCTGATGTGTTCTTTCCAACTCAGCATATTCTGTGAGGAGCTTGGACAAATAATGATGAAGAATAAAAATACAAAAGGTGTAAAGCCAGAGATAAGAAAGGAATTAAAAAAAAATACTATAAATGAAGACAGTATCTGTGTGAAAGTGGGTAATGGGATAAAATGAAACTCAAAAATGGGAAAATTACTGACCTGTAGCTCTTCAGCCTGGAGAGCCTTGGAAGTGAGGAACTCTTCTTTGCTCAACAGATTTTAATTTCCGAGTGAAGAAAAAGGTTTCTGACATACAATTTAGGGTATTCAAGGAACACCAAAATGAGCTGCACAGGCATGTTTTCATTTTCAGAAAGATGTCCCTGCCCACAGCAGTGGGATTGGAATTAAATGATCTTTATGGTCTCTTCCAACCCAGGCCATTGTATGATTACAGCATTATGAGCTTACCAGACCCAATGAGCCCCTCATTTTATTTTCTTCTCCTAATTCCTTTCTCTTTGTGAAACAAGTGGAAAACACATGCCTAAGTGTATGCATGTCCTTCAGCACCCTTTTCTGAGATCTAGGTTACTTTATGTGTTGTAACATTTACTTCTCTGCATTTCCCCATTTATTTTAATTTACTCACTGCCCAGGTAGCAGGTTCATGCTGAGGGCAGGGAAGATGGTGTGTGGTATTGTTTCTCCTGGCATAAGGCACCTTTAACTCAGACTCAGTGTGAGGCTTTGCTGAAAGAACTGTTGTGCAGAGAAAAGGGTATTGTTTTCCTATAAATCTCTTTGCCAAAAAGTGCTGCTTCATCGAGGCTGCTCAGAGTTCCACATCCTGATTTAACTGGATGAATGGTTTTGGCCAAAAGAGGGCAAAACACATGACATTTTGCAACACTTGGTTCAAATGAAGCATCACAGTGCTTCAGAATGGGTTTGTAGAGAAGTGCAGGTCTGTGCAGGGAGGATGCAGTGCTGCTTTTCTCCCTTATTGAGTGACAGCCCCAGGAAGGATCTGCTGGCTGGTGGGGACACAGGGCTCAAACCTTCCTTGTTCTGATGCCAGTGAGTCTGTAAAGCAGGAATAGAACTCCCTTGACCCTTTGTCTTGGCTGGGTAAATAGAACACTGATGTGCTTCCTATTTTGTGTAAGTTTGTTTTCGAGCCAGTACAAAGATATTCGGGGACTTGATTCCTTCATGGTAAAGGAAATGTGTCTTAAGGTGCCTTTGTGACCTTGCCAGTGTTTCAGCAGTTGAATCCCAGCCTTTTAAAAACTTATTTTTTTAAATGCCATGGCAGTTGAGATAATAATATTAATAGTACCTCTAGTGATACATATGGGGGCGTTTTTATTAGGCATCTTACCTTTTAGCATAAACTTGTCGTTATTTTTTCCCCCAATGAGCAAGGCTAAAAAGTATGATTTTGTGAAGGGTTCCAAAGGTAAAATTACCTTTCAGATTGCAGGAAAAAAGAGAAAAATCTTGTAAGATCCTAAATCATGATTTTTCTGCACATTTTTTAATGTGTCTATCTCAAAAGAATCAGTCACCTAATCTTCTAATCAAGGTAATTCCCTTATTGTAAGTCTAAGGTGGAGACCAGACTCTTTATTTAAGGAAAATGAAAAGGAAGTCACAGTTAAGGGTCTAAACCATCCATATCTGTTCCAATAGTACCCTACAAGTGTGTCAAACTTGTAAACAAGTGTCACATGTTAGAAGAGAAAAACTATTCCATTGACACCTAATATTAATCATGCCACTAAGTGTGTGCTGTCCATGCCACTCCTGTATGTAATCTGCAGGCTGCTGCCATCATTATTTAAAGGAGGAGGAAGAAATAATGTTGAGGACTTGTAGATGACAAAGTGTAATTGTTTTTCAGCCTATGTGAAAGTGCTTGCCAGCTTGATAATACTTGTCCTGGGCATCGTCATCGTATTTATGTATACAGCAGGCGAGTGCTTTTACTCTATAAAGAAAATGTAATTCTATTGACTTTGCCAAAATTGAATTAGTACCATATATAACTTGATTTCAAGCTTATAGGGGCTTTCACAGATATTGGATTTTTCTTTTCTTTATTTTTATCCCCAGAAATGTCTGTGCTGCTGGCCCAGGGAATACAGAATGAAGATAGGGAGTGTGAATAAACTGTGTGGTGAGGCACAACCAAGCTGTTTGGAGTATCCTGTCCTATAAGCTTGGATGGTGATTCAGTGCTACTCACTCCCTTCAGCCATGGAAAAGGGGTGATGGATGGATTCTGACTTTATCCCACCGCAGGGAGGATTTGAGAAAAATCATTTGTGCCCTTTTGGACAGGCCTGAGCTGCTGAAGCAGCTGGATCCTGCCCTGACTGTGCAGTTCAGCTGCAATTAAGACATCTAAATGCGTGTGTGCTAGGTGTCTAAGCTCTCCCAACAGCAAGTCACTATAATCTGTGAAGCCTAGAGAACCATTCATCTGAGGTTTGCTTTAGGATGTGAGCTGAACCTTGCTCTGGGATCCCATTTCTTTGCTGAAAAGTGGAGCTCGTTCCAGTTACCTAAATAAAATATATGCATGTGTTGACAAATCTGGTGCACTAGGGTAGTAAGACATCTTCAGCCTCATGCAGATGTCTTACAGGACCTGTGGGGAATCTCTGCCCTGCTGGAGGCCACTCAGATAACCCAGCTCATCTCAATGATAGTAGCTACCCACATTTAAGCAGCTGGAGCCAGCCCTCTCTCTCTGTTGCCCATCATGGGAGCCTTAGGCACCCAGCTCATATCAGCACAGGTCATTGAATCTCAAAGTGAACCCCCTCATGACTTCTCTTTCCTAGTGCCTCCCTCTGGCCTGGTGATGTAGCAGTGCAGTGGCTTGCCTTGCTGCTATTTGTGCAGGCTAAACTTGCTCATGTTTACCTAAGCAATGAGTTGAACTGCAAAGAGATGGAGCACAAGGGCAATCCAACAGGGCCTCACAGGTGGGCACGGTGGTACCAGCTCTCATTACCAGCCCTGCATAGTAAAAGATCTATCCCCTGTCCTACCATTTCCTCCCATGTGGATGTGAAGACAATTTCTCTGTCTAGATTTGGCCTTTTCTTGCAGCTGGTGCAGGGCTGGCTTCAAACAGTCTTCAGCCCTTGTTCTTACCCAAGGACAGCCATCCTAATTCACTTTAGTCTCCTTATACACAAAAATATTAGAAGCAAAGGTTAGTGAGGGGGATCTTGCTCCTCTAAGAATGCTGCTTTTTTTTTTTTTTGCAGAAGACTAAACAAATGGTGTGAGAAGAATAAAAAGTATATTAAGAATTCCACTGGTGATTAAATCCTGCTTCTCCATACAGCACACATGTATACATCAGTATTGTAAACCTTCTTTTGACTGCCACACTGACAGCCATCTGCACAGCTCCTAAAATATTCCTGATGCCAGTAAAACCTACTGAAAAGATTCTGGTTTCCTGCATTCATTCATAAAAGTAATTTGTCTAAAAGGTACTGGTCACCACTTCAAAGTGATCCTATTTCAGTTCTCTTGGATTTGTGAGGGAATTGTGTTAGTGATTTTGGTCCTGTGGTAAGACATAACTTCTTTATGGACCTTTAGTACTCATAAATGCAGAGGTTTTTTTAGTATTATTTATGAAAATATGGAGCCAGATGGGTATTTATTTCAGCAAAGGTTTTTGAGAATTCCTAGATCGAGAAAGAGGTTGTGAGCTTGTTTATGATATCTTCTATTGGTCTTAGAAATCCTGGGGATTGTGAGGTGTGGGGCTGTGGAAAGGCTGAGTGTTGTGATGTTTACTTGTGGTTCAACAGTGGCTGAAGTCATTCTTCCTGTTACACAGCTTAAACCAATGCAACAGTACTGGCCTTCTCCACAATCTAAGTTTTGCTGCATTGTACAATGATTCTGGTCTCCACCTTCCACAGGCAATATTTACCACCACTTTCCCCCTGTGCCCTAGGCCTCCACTCCTTAATAACAGCCTCTCTCTGCTCCATGGGTAGCATAATTGTCTTTACAATGACTGGAAGAATTGAGGGTCACTCTGGGATGGATGCAAGGTAAGATGTTGCAAATGCTGCGAGTCCCAGCATTTCTAGAGAGGGTTTCTTGGCCCTCCAGTAGTAGACTAAAAAAGTTACTCCACCTGGACTGATTGATTTCAACTTTGTCCTTCTTGACAGAAGTTTTAGTTTTTAAAGTCATCTTCCTTTTCAGTTTCTGCCCAAAGATGCCTATAAAGTGTTGTTTGCTGTTGTCTATGAAGAGCTCCTATGGAAAATGAAAAATGTGGCATTTTGGTTAAAATTCTTTGCCCAGGAATTTAAAAAAAACACCTGGGGCTTGTTTTGTGGCTCATCATAAATTCATATTCAATATTAGTCTAATAGAGGCAGACTTCAGCAATCATTCCAATGATACATTTTTATCATAGGTATTTTGATGTTGAAATAATCAAACTGTCTAGAGAAATTTAGAGCAGTATCAGATCAAAGTCAAACTAATATGAGACCATTGGCAGCATGATATACTCTCATTATAAACTGGTCATTAATGCCTGGTTAAATGATATATACAGACTTAGAACATTTATCCAAATAAACTGTTGTTTTTAAAGTCAATTAAATGATAGCTGGAAAAGAAAACAATGTGATTGCTGTTAAAACACTGGCTTGTATTCATGAGATAATGGCCATGTCATTCACACTGCCTGCCTGCCTGGTGAATTTCAGGGTTTTGTTTTTTTTTATACTTAGAAAACTGACATGCCTTAGACGTGATGAGATATCAACATAGAAACTCGTGTAGGTAGGTCCAAAGGCACAAATATTTATTATCACTAGAAATCAGAGGAAGTTTTCAATTCTTATGTTCCTAAACTAGATGTTGCCCAGTATTTTCACAGAATGCTTGCCTAGAGTCACATCATAACTGAGTGATGTAGTTTGTTACCTAGACCTCTTCAACATTGTAAGCATAGAATTAGCAGTAGTAAGGAAAGAAAGAGCCTGTATTTAATTTCCCTAGTATAGAGAGAACCCATAAAAGGAGGGGCTTTTCTAGCAACAGGTTTAAAAGAAGGATTAGGAGTTACCTGGTTGTCTTTGTTTCCCTAAAGGCAGAGACCAGCTCAGACCTAGCCATTTTGGAACTCTGGTTCTGCAGCTGGTGCCTACAACAGATGTTTGGCTTTTATGACAATGGGACCTATTTGAGGAATTTCTAAGAAGAGAAATGATTCACCTGACCAAGGAGGGAAAATGCATAATAGCCAGCAAGTTGGCTAACCTGGTATGAAGAGTTTTATGAAGGAATAACAGGAGTGGGAGATGACAACAACATTCAAGTGAAGTGGTGGTTGGCAAGTAAAAGGTGCAGCATGATATTGTCAGGACAGCAAACAGCAAAACAGGACTGAGAGAACCTCCGAGTCTGCACATATAAATGAAGAAATGCCTACAGGACAGCATGGTGGGCAAAGCTCTTACCTTTTCTGGGCTGTCAGTGCACTGGGGTGCCTCTCTGAAGTGCCTGCAGTCATGGATGCAGCACTGGAGCCAGCTGAAGGGTTTAGAGGTCTGTGTGCACTTGCACAGAGATGTGGTGGGGTAGCTCATGTTCCTGGGATGCTGCAATGGAGGGATACAGGCTCTGTACAGGGACAGGCTCGGAAGAGAAGGAGAGAGACTTAGCATTTGGGAGAGAGGACAGTGGGAGCTCTGCCTAGGAAAGGATGATGAGCCAGTTTGTGCCTAAAGGATCAGGGTTAGTGGGTGGTGTTGCAGTGGTGTCTGCTGTACACTGCCTGATCAGGAAGAAGTAGATGAAGCAGCTTTTTCAGAAAACTGAAAGAAGTGGACTTCAGGATCCTTAGAAGAGGGAATAAGTCAAAAAGTCAGACAATAATCCCAGAGTACAGAAGGGCAGAATTTTGCTTCTTCAGAGATATGCTTAGAATAATCCTATGGGAGATGGCCCTGGAGATAAAAGGGGTTCAGGAGACTTGGTCTTTGCCCAGTGTCAAGAAGCAGTGAAGAGAACTAGAAAGGTGGTTGAAGTTTTAAAACTCTAATTTAATACTCTGAATGGCAAGTTATGGGTTGTTTAATGGATGATTTGAAGTTCCTGTGTTTAAATATACCAACATTATCAAGGCTGGAAAGGTTTGCATTATTAGTTTATAAGTCTAGTTGCAGAAATGTTTAAAACTCTAGCGCTTCTTTTAATTGCTTATTTTCCAGGTATGCTCCAGGAAAGGCAAGAGACAGAGAGTGAAGGAGGCAGAGATCCCTATTTACCATCCCCAGTTGCTTGCTGAGCTTTTCTACTGAATGACTCAATATGGTACAGATGATAAAGTAGTTTCTAAGAAAAAAATTATCTATTGTGCACTAATAGTTTTCAAGGAAAATCCCTTCTGAATCATCACAAATGTTCTATAACAGTTATTAGAGGACCTATTTTGCATCCATAAATAGTTTCTTTTATACTTAACTTCAAACCAAGTATCTTTCTAGCTTGAGTTAAAGTGTTGCTTTGTCAGACCATTTGTTGTTGCAGTAGCTGGTTGATTACAGATGTACATCTTTTTTTTTCTTTTTTTTTTTTCCTGGTCTTTTTAGAGGGCAAATCACTATGGTAACCACATTACAGAAAATTGCTTGTTCTCCTTAAAATACCCTTCAGAAAAAGGTCATTTGTTATTAACATTTTCTGACTAAATCCAAAATGTTAACAACATCAAGAATATTGTCACTGTTTCTATACTTACGTGCTTTTTTTTCCTTTACCATGCACCTATCAGTTAACCATCAAAACAGGACGAAATATTGAGACTCCAAAACAGTTGCAAAGCTGCAGACTTTTAGCTGTGTTTTGAAACACCAAGATTTCCTCGCGTCTCTGCGTTTCGGCTGCTGGCGCGCACGGCTTCGTTCAATTGTTTTCAGCTCTGTGATTCTGAGAAAAATCCAAGCTGAAGTTACTCTGTCAACCTCTAAGGTTGAAAGGACAGGCAGGCACATGACTATTATGGGCAGCAGTCTCTTGTTGAATTATGAAATAGCTGTTCTGGATAGTCGTTCAAAAGCCTGGAAATGGCTGGTTAAAGGTTTCTGCTCTCAGGGTAAAATGCGTCCAAGGGGTGTTAGATGGGAAAAATCAGGTCTGATTGTAATAATAGGATCCTAGCCTGTGAAGTGAGAACACACAAAGTTGTTCTCTTTCTGGTGTATGCCACTTGTGTTCTGCCTGATTGGACATGTTGTTTCTTTGCCATTTTGCATTATCTACATTGCCTGCAAAGGATCTTCACATTTGTACAGTTTTTTTTGGTTTGCAGATAGCTATTTGCAGCTTTTATCCACGCTCAGTAAACAACAAAAAATCCCCTTTTTTGGAGTTCCATCATTTTGGAATTGACAAACAAGTTAAAAAGGCTGCCAAAAGAAAGCAGGAGTTGGAGGAAGTTAATTCACATTGATGTGTGCATGCCACTGATAGCAAGTTATGCCTATGACATTCTGACATTGCCTCTCAAAAAAGAGAAAGAGTGGAGTGGAGTGAAAGACTAAGAGGATGTTCATTTAATTGGAAAGCCTACTGAGATCTGAGACAGCTGAGGCAAAGGATGCACCCTTTTTCTGCACAATGGCATTGGCTGAAGGTTGTATATAAGGTGGCCTTATTAAAGTGACAAGGCAATTTAATTCTTTTGTGCACAATGATTCTACTTCATTGATTTACAATGGGAAGGATATAATTTTGCTAGTGTTGGCAAAAAGCTCAAATGTCAGGCTTTTCAAATTGCCATACTTGCCTTGTTCAGGATGAATAATGAATAAGTCACCTTTTGTCTACAGTTAAATATTCTTGAATAAATACAAAGAACATAAAAGACATAAATGATTGCCTGATTTATATTTAAAATAAAGATCAACATTGTGATAAATGGTTGAAAATGCTTAGTGTGAAGTAATATGACTATGCTGATAATTACATTATCAATTAAGGGGCAGC
Source organism: Notiomystis cincta (assembly GCA_013398075.1). Taxonomy (NCBI): domain Eukaryota; kingdom Metazoa; phylum Chordata; class Aves; order Passeriformes; family Notiomystidae; genus Notiomystis; species Notiomystis cincta. The sequence goes on along the minus strand of VZRX01015769.1, from coordinate 224,417 downwards.
CCAGGTGTGGAGTGTTATAGAATGGATGCCAGAGAGAAACCCCCAGCGTGGAACATGCCAAACTTGTCTATCTGGAAAATGTGGGTGAGGGAGAGAAGAGACCCTTAGCTATGCAGGGGATTACATGTTTAAAATTAGACCATTTCGTGTACTGAAACATCCATTCTCTCAGGAATCCGTGGTTGTTGCTTCTTGCTTTGTCAATTAGCAGGATGCACTGGTCTCATTTCTGGAAACAGATATTGCTTCATTTATTCCTGATGGGTTTAGTGGTCAGAGAAGGCTACTCATCATTTCTCAGAATCAGTCTTTAGTCAGAGAGGAACAGATCTTAAAAACCTGTTGAGTCAAATGTTTATAGCTGGCAAAGTTGTCAACACCTCAGTAAAAGAGCTGGAACAACTTTGAAGAAAAAAAGGTGCAAAAATATACTGAATACTCCTCATCATGTGATTCCTAGACCATGAGCAGCAAGGCTTGCCTCCATCTGCACAAACATACAGGTTCTAGTTTATCTAAAGTAATTGTGTTAACACTATGCCTACTCCTGATCTGTTGTTCTTTTTCTTTTAGAAAGCTTTCTTTGCCTTTATTTAATTTCTCAGTGTCTTAAGATGATCAGAAAGATGGTGGATTAACTGCTCAAATGCTTCTGTTAGATTAAATGTACACTTTGAATGTGTAGTGGGGCAACAGGCAGCCTTAGCAGTAGCTGGCTGGCAGGAGAGTGGGATAGGGTGAAGATCTCAGGATGCTGCACACAGAAATGAAAGATGGAATATAATGGAATAATCAGTTATTTTATAATGCCTGGGTCCTGGGGTGCTTAGGTTGTAATGATGGAAGGATCACAGGATTTACAGGCAATTCCACAGGTGCTGCAGGCAACTTCAATTCCCTTACAGTATAATGTGTGCAACTTTACAGCTAAGCACATACTTTAATTCTATGTATGTGTGAGAGAAGGAGACACTAAGTTGGTACCAATAAGAGATTATCAGCAGGAACAATTGAATCCAGCCTCCAAATTTCCATTGAATACATCAAATATTGTAAATAAGTAGTAGCAGGCTATAACTCTCTAGATGAACCAGGTCAGATTGTGGGGATTGCAGTAGGGTTTTACATGCATTGCTGACCACAGGAGTCAGCAATGTGCTCTTCTCTTACTCTCTTCTATGGCAACTTTGATTGTATCTTGTCCATTCAGACTCTCCTGATCTCATATTCTCATTCTCCCACACTTTTCATTGTTTACTGGGTACAAATATTCTCCTTTTTATCCCTTGTCCCAAATCCCTAATCTTCAGAACTATCCTTGTTTTCCATGTATACATGCTCCCATTTCTTTTGTCCTATCGTGTTTTTCACTTTCATGGGATACATTGCAATGCAAAGTAGGAAGGAGCTTCACCCTCTTTCCTGTCCACTTGCTCTGAAAGCCCAACAAAACCCAACAGCTCAAAGAAAAGTGCTCCTGCCTTACCCACTATCAGTGTGCTGCTTGTTTATCTCCACACAGGATGATGGCAATGGCCAGCACTAGTCCAGGAGCAGAAGCTGCCTTCTTCCACTCCTTCCTGGAGTTTTAAGCCAAATGTTGAGAGGGACTGGTTTTTCCCTTGCTGTTAAGAGTTCCTGTGGATGTCCTTCAGCCTCTCTATTGCAGGTTTCTCACTACTTGACTGTTTTCTGAAGGAGTTTGTGTTTTGGCAGCTGGCCTGGAAAAGCTTCAGGTGTTCCCTCTCTTTTTAGTGTTTCCTGCTTTTTCTAAAATATCGTTGGCTGGTGATTCCTGTAGTACCTGTTTCTGACATGGCTTTTAATTCCTAAGACAGACTGGTTTTAAAGTTATGTTAAATAACTTTTTTGCAGTGGGTCACTGTTAGAAAAGAAAACTTAATTTCTTATGATATAATCTGAAAAAAAATATATTGATAGGGATTTATCATTCTGAAACTGGCAGGTGTGTTTCTTTATTTTCACTCATCTACCATTGAATAGGATGAAGTTATGCTACAAAGGAAGAATCACATGAGAAGAACATGAACACTGCATGCTACTTTTAGAGATTTTGAATGTTTTTAAGCTACATATGAATTAAAAATCTTTTTTTTTTGGGCAAAAATGCATCCAGTGTGTCCTTCCATTTAGCTGTGCTGTATGGAATATCATAGCCTTGGCTATGCTTCTATGTTCAAAGTTACTGCTACAGATTTAAATGACTTTGTTCAAAGTTACTACAGATTTAAATGTCAGAGAAGCTGCTGTACTTCTGGGAAGTGTGGAAACAAACTGCTTTATGATTTCTTTAGGCCCTATGATAACAGTACACTTCCAGGGGCTGTACTTGCAAAAAGGAGTGGGTGTGGTGAGCTACAAGGGGCAATGAATGTGGATTGGAAAGCACAGAGTGTGATAACATTCCTCCTGGACCCTGGGCAGAGTCAGTGAGTGCTTTATCTACAGCAGTTACTGCATCATTCTCTCAATAAGGCTGCATGGGCCAGCTTCTGCTCAAACCTTGCTTCCTCTAGTTGTGTTCCAGGTCCATCTGAGATCTTATCTTCTTCCTGAATGAAGGGATTATGATAAATCTTTTTCATTGGTGTTTTTGAGTAACTCCAGCTTCCCAATATGACCATGAGACAGAGGATTGAGGTGTGTTTTCTGTATAATAAAAGCATCAGGCTCTTCATAGAAAACTTGTAAGAGACTGAAATAGAGTGTCTGTGTTCACACTACCATTAGTTATAGTTAATAAGAACCTCATGGAATTGCTCTTCACTTTTGTTTTTGGCTACTTGCTAGCATGAAAAGCAAATGTAAAATATTATCCTGGACTTAACTGATAGCACAATCAAAATAATATATGTAATTTGAACACTAGTCCTCTGCAGAGGGAGAATGGGCAGGTGAGACATACACCTGCTATTCCAGTGAGGACCAAATGGGCACCAAATTTTCATTTTCACCCAAAAAGACACTTACAGAGGGACATGATTTCTAAATCAATATCCATTAAGCAAGAGGAATCAGTATACAATGACCATTTCATAAAATCATAGACTAGCTTATGTTGGAAGACACCTCAAAAGATCACCTGGTCCAACCTTTTGGTCTAGTGCAAAGGCTGATAGGAAAAATAGCATAATTAGAATTCTTTCTTAGCTCCAAATACTTGGTATGTGTCCAGAAAATGTTGAAAGAATGAACTATTTCAAAGACTAAAATACCTAGCAATGCACTTCAGGACTTCTTTGCTAGATTTGCTTTTACAAGAATATACACAAAAGGATCTCTTTTAGTACTGGGGACTGTTAGTGCAAAGAGCCCAAATCTGAGCAATGGAGTTTTGCCAATTGCATCAGTTTCTGCCATCCTCACCTCTCCTAGCTCCATTCAGTCACCATAAGAAATGTCCTATAAGATGCTTAAAAAAAATTAAATCAATTGATAAGGTGGTTTATGTTTCAAAAATAAAGGCTGAGGGAACTGGAAATATAAAGAAGAATACTGGTTTTCACTCGCTTATGTAATTGTAGCAACTCTTTTTGTTTTGACATTAAACCAAGTCTCCTGAGTAGAAACTGAATGTTATACTTGCAAGATGCCATTTTTAGGAAGGATTTATAAAGCACTGTTCAGGTAAATGCCTCTCCAAACCTCCTTTGTGTGATCATTGTGTGAGAAACCACTGGAGTAACAAGCAGAAAGTAGACTACATTTTCTCCATCCTTCTTTAAGAAAAATTCTGAGAACTGTGCAAACTCCTGGACTTATGTGAACAGCATTTTTCAGCTTATTCAATTACTCTGACCTGTCAGCATAGTTTAGGTATAATTTGTGGTCCAGGAAGAGATCAGTAATTGCTGTTCAGAAACTGTCTTATGTATACAAGAAGATATCTTTATAACTGAAAAACTCAGGGTAAAAATAAATTCAGTTCAAAATAAGAATTCATTGTATCTTTTTTTTCCCAGATGTGAGTTGTTTTCTTTGTGCTTTAAGAATACACTGAAGTAAAGCAGTGTGTGATGAATGCTACATTAATTTTTTCAGCAATTGAGCTAGGTCTCTTCCTTGGTACATGATGGAATACCACACACTTGTGGCCTAAATATTTTAGTTCCTCATCCTCAACTTTTACTGGAGTGTTTTTAAAGTCAATATAATGCTTTGTCTCTTCTATTTATCCCTGTGGCTCACTTGTGATAAATATTTATATTTTTTTAAAGCAGGAGAGGTAATGTGCGTATATGTCAGGATAGCAGGCCCCAGGAAGAAGCTCCTGCAATGCCATTGCAGAAGGCAGTTTTGGCAGTTGTGAGAAACACTGCGAGGAGACAGGCTGGCAAAGAGTGGCTGGGAGGGCACTAACTTGCTTACAATCTCATCCCCTCATAGTCTTGTGTCTTCATTTCTGGGCCTCACATGGGGCAGGAGGACAGGTAGGAGCTGAAGAGGGGTGATGAGTCTTGGCAGGGTCTTGAATTTCAGCACTTGGGCTGCTGCTGAAATCATGGGAAAGGAGGAATTGATGGGAAAGGTGATTGCCAAGGGCTTCGAGTCATTTTGTGGGATAAAGAGAATGGCTGTGACTGTCAGCCCCTTGTTGGACATCAGGAGAGATGAAGGTGCAGCTCGTGTCCCTACAGGCTTTGTGAATCACCAGCACCAGCAATGAGTGACCGCGCTCTGAGGCCGCTGGAGGAGCACAGCTCAAGTTCTGGATTCAGCCTGTTAAGTGAGAGAACTCTGCATGTGGAGAAAAGTGGGTTTAAGGCTCTGTTTGAAGGTTGCCTTTGGCTGATGTGGTACAAATGCTAATGCACATGTTGGCTCCCTGTAAGACCAACACTTGTTCTAATTTGATTTGCTTTTAGGAAGCCCATGCAAGATTTAATCGACAAAGGCTTTTCTTGCCAGCGAGTAAAGACCAATGCGAGCAGATATGCAATAAGCAGAAAGAAAAATAATGAACAGCTCCTCCTTCTTTACCCAAGAGTCATCTATAAATTCTGTCCCAGGCACAGTTTTCCGTGTTTTCTGAGCCTGGTTGTTAGAGCAGACTGTCAATAGGGTAGCCTAAAAGACGATCACTTAGCAATGAATTCTCTTCCCTCCTCTTCAGTACTTGCTTTGCCTTCTGCCTTTTTTTGGATTTAAATGTTTGTGATTTTCACCTCTTTATCCATCATAGCATACCATTGACTGAATAATACACTTTTATTAAGCTGCCCTCTTTCTGTGAAATAAATGCCAGTAATAATCAGTCAATCATTCAATTCATATGAATGTGGAATTTAGATGTGGCTGTTTGAATTGGGTTTATAATATACCATTTCTTGGTACAGCATGTTCTTTGATAGTATTCTTTTAAATGACTGTTTCCAACTGCACTGGAAAGCACCTATGAAAGAAATTGTTTGCGATGCTATACTTAGTTTAAATCTCCTTCTTTTTTCTTCAGCATTTCTGTCTGTATTTCATTTCTATGCAAATTATATCTTTGTGAGTTAGTAAAATTTTACAAACCAGTTGAAATGCAGCTATGGAATGAATTATCAGAGAAAATTTGGAAAATATGCTCATGAAAGGAAAATTGAGGAAAACATTTAAATCTAATTGTGTATTATTCAAAGAGAATTCCAGAGCAACTCTTGGGCAAATATTACATAAATGTATACCTACATTAAATGATTAATTTACCACAGGTAATATACTTGAAGGCTCAGGGACTATTTTCCCATCAGCTGTGCACATAGCACTTCTCAGCTGAAATACAGCCTAGGTACACAAATGTACTTCATTTGCTCATGGGGAATTGCAGAGAAGGAATTGTGAATGTAATGCTGTCAGCAGCTACAGAGCAGTGGCACTGCTCCCAACTGCCCCAGTGCTTTGTTTCCATTAGAATAACAGTGACTGAGTTTAACCTTGAAGGAAATCAACCCTTGATGACCAAGAATCATTTCATGTCCCAAATATAAAGTATCCAGCCCCTCAAAATTCATTAACAGCTGGCAGATCAACTGTGAATACTCTGAATAACTACCAGACTCTGAGCAATCGATCTCCAAAATGGAGACTTGATAGCTGTGTATTTGCCAGCCAAGAATAATTTCCATGATTTGTTCCTCCATGAGATATATGCTTCCCCTCATGAGACAGAATGGCTTTATGAGTGGTTTCACCCCTCACTTCACCATTTGCCTAGAAAGACTGTGGGCTGAAGTGCAGAGGCAAAGGTACTAGAGGGCCTTCAGTACTTTCAGGGGAGAAAGCAATTGAAGTCCAACTAAAAAGTTGTGTTGGTGTCTCCAGAATCCAGGAGATACCATAGCAAAGCTCAACATGAACTCTTTTTTAAAATATGTATTTTAAAAATAGCTAATTCTACTCATAAGTCCTGATCTGCATGTTTTTGCTCCCTTTTAGCTCATTATGTTTGTGTCTTAACATTCCAGTCCTGTCCATTACCTTTCTGTCATCTCCTCATAGTGCAGACTCTCCTCTGTTTAAGTCTGGGTGCTTCCTCTGCCTGGATGTTCTGTGAAGGTGTGTGTCTGGGTGCTAGGAACTTGCATATCTGGGTACTATTGACTCTTACAGTCCTGCTTTGGGTTTTCCTTTCTTTTCCTTCCTTTCCTTCCACACCCAGACACGCCCATTCACTCGCCATTCCTACCAGTCTTGATTCTTTTATTATAAATCCTTGTTTCCACAGATGAGTTCAATCAGTTTGGGTTTCTGCACCCAGCAGAATGTGCCCTCATATCTTATACACTGTTAGTGATGGCCTGTTTCTTCTGTGGAGCAAATATACCCCAAAATCCTGAATTTTCTGGGGTAACCATGTAGCTAAGGGCCAGATTAAGAAGAGGACTTAGGGACAAACTTAAATGCAGGAAGATTTAAGGCACTGAAGGATAATATTGCACCCCCAGCTCCCTCCTTCTAGTAGACCACACAGCCTGGAGGCTTACATGGGGCTCCTAGCTTGAGTTCCAAGTTTCTTTGAAGGTTCCTGGTTTGAGCAGATGGGGGATTAGGTGATGCCTAACATGGCTGAAGGTCTGTCAGCACCTGTACCTGCCTCTGAAGAACTCGGTCTTCAAGGAACTGTGCAACACATACTCAGTCCCCTGTGAAAATCCACAGGAATTCTGCCTTGAGGGGCTGGTTTGGAGCTGTTTGGGTCACTGCTTGGGAACTCCCAGCTCAAACAACAGGACAAGAGGCAATGGGCAGAAACTGAGGCACAGGAAGTTCCACTTGAACATGAGGAAGAACTATTTTACCGGGAATAGATTGTCCAGAGAGGTTGTGGGATGTCCCTCACTGGGCATATTCAAGAACCATCTGGACACCATCCTGCGCCATGTGCTCTAGGATGATCCTGCTTGAGCAGAGAGGTTGGACCAGATGACCAACTGTGGTCCCTTCTAACCTGACCCATTCCATGATTCTGTTTCCATAATGCAGAACAGAGGGTTATGGGTGTGGGTGTGTGTTAGGTTTTTTCCTACAGTATTTTCTACTATGATATGTATGAGAAAAGGTCACGTTTTAAAAAAGCTCATAATTCTGTGCTGAATGCATAAGTCTGTACATCCAGTGTATTAATTATGTGGTGAATACAATGCATAGCAGCTTGTAGGTATTCGACTTTATGTTAATTTCCAATGCTCTCAAAAAAACAAGGGGATTCATTGGTTGGATGCAATTCAACAAAATCATAAAAATTAATGAGTGTTCAAATAGTAGCCATATTCAGACAATATTTTTAGGGACACTAAAAGGATTCATTCTCCTTAATTTTAGTAAATTTCAATTAGATGTCCAAGTCTTCTTCAAGCCTTCTTCAAGCCTTCTAGGCTTTCTGTAGGAAGTGTTTGTAGACAGTCATATCCAACTGAATTGGAATGGAAGACTATAAATTTACAGATGATCTAGAAAGATGACAAGGCAATTATTACTCATTATTTTTCACAAGAGAAAGGCTACGGAACACATAGCTAAGTCAACATCCTGTCTTTAAAATGAACATGGTGTGTAATTAAATCATCTGTCACAGGAATGCTTTAAAATAATAAAAAAATTATTTAAAAAGATGTAGAGAAGTTCAAGAATAGGTCTGTTGCTGGGTTATTGCATGTACTTATTTGACTGTGATGCTTGCCTTAGGAAACCCCTGTGCTTCTCAATGAGATGGGAAGGATATATTTGGGACAAATATTTCCAGCTGCTGGCCAGCATCAGAAACAGGATATTCTGAACTGAGTTTTGCCCTGATCAGTTTTGGAGTTTATGTTTCTTTGTCTCCTTAGGTCTAAAGAGCATCACTGAAATAACACTGCAGTAATACTAAAATTTTTGTAAGCATTATGTTTCAAGATAATGTCAAAATTTTTGTAAGCATTATGTTTCAAGAACAATTTATTGCAATATTTCTAAAGGCAGTTATGAGTTTGTTTTTCCAGGGGAGCTCATGACAGCAACAACAAAAGCTGACTTCCTCAAACACAGGGACCCTGGACTTTTGAAGTGAGTGTATAGGGTGGGTTTTATGCCAAGTTCCCACCAAAGTCTGCCTATCACTCCTTCCTAAGCTAGACAGGGAGGAGAAAGTAAAAAAAAACGTTCATAGGTCAAGGTAAAGACAGGGAGAGATTGCTTACCAGTCACTGTCATGGGCAAAATGGACAAGACTTTGGGTAAAAAATTAATTTAATTTATTACCAATCAAATCAGAGTAGGGTAATGAAAAGTAACCTAAATCTTAAAAAAAAAACCTTACCCCATCTCTCCCTCCTTCTTGGACTTAAATTTACTCCTGATTCTCTACCTCCTACTCCCTCAGTGCTGCAGGTAGATGGGAAATGGGGGCTGCAGTCAGTTCATGACATGGTGTCCTGCCCCACTGGCCCTCCATGGGCTGCAGAGCACAGCTGCCTCACCATGGTCTGCACCACGGGCTGCAGGGGAATCTCTACCCTGCCTGAAGCACCTCCACCCCCTCCTTCACTGACCTGGGTGTCTGCAGGGCTGCTGATCTCACATATTCTCACTCCCTGCTCTGTCTGCAGCTGCTATAGTGCAGTAACTTTTTCACCTCCTTAAATCTGTTACTCCTGAGGTGCTACCACCATCACTGATGGACTCAGCCTTACTGAGAGGCAGGTCTGTCTTGGAGCCAGTTGGCACTGCCTACACTGGACGTGGGGGAAGCTTCTGGCCCATGTAGCCCTCTGCTACCAAAACCCAGCCACACAAACCCAATACAGAGGAGTATGTAATTCTACATTGGGCATCTGCTTTTAACTTCAGTTTGCCTGACTGAGAGAAGACAATCCTTCCAGTCAGAGTGTTGATTCTTGAACAAGATATAGAGGTGAGTTGAGAAAAGTATTACAGAGGTTACAAGAGCCCTCAAGAGGGATGTCTTCTGTGTACAGCCCTTGGTTTCTCACCTTGGAATAGGAAGTGTTGAAATGGAACAAAGTCACTCACAACTTGTTCTGGACTTTCCAAGGTTTGAACTGAAGATTTTAGTTCTTTTTCTTTCTTGCTCCCTAATATTCACACAGAAATGGATGGGTTAGCATAATAACAGGATAAAAATCTGCTGAACTTTGACTACTACACTTTGAGTAGTTCTCTCTGTGACTGTGGCTCTCTGGTCTAATATACTGGCAAAGTCTATACCTTCAACTTTCACTTTCTTTCTGTAACATCTGATCTTGGGGTACAGTCCTACTCTGCTATGTACTTTACATTTGTATGAAGGAATAATCCAGAATGGTTTGATAATCAAGACTGTTGGAGCAAAATATGCCATATCCAGCAGCCCAGGGGAGGTGAGCATGCTGCAGCTATGTGCCCACAGGTCCTCCCAGTAGTGAGGCTGGAAATGTACTCCCAGGAGGCACAGACACAGGGAGAGTACATAAATAACACATCTGTATACACATGACTGGACACACAAGTCACAGGCAGACACACAGAGCACTCACACAAACACAGGCAACAACAACAGCCTCATCCTGCTCCTCTCCCTGGGCAGAACCTGGAGTTCTCTAGTGAGAGTATACCTATTTATATAGGACAGATCTCTCCAATGCTCAGACCCTCAGTCTGCCTCACAGATGGCCCTGGACCCCACTCCCCCAGCTGCTGGCCCCTGCATTTATGACAGCCCTTATGTAGTTCTGGCAAAGACCACATTGCCTGCCATGCCCTGAGCTGGCTGGTTCTCCTCTGGGCCCTCAGCCACCACCACACATGGTGTCACCCTTACACACACCCTTACACACGAGTGGGTCTCGCTCCTAGAGACCCCACCAACTCTGGAAGCTGGTGGGACTCCAATGGGCCCACCTATAACCTCCTCCTCCCATGGTCTCACACTTACAGAGAGACAGACAGACAGACAGACAGACACCTGGCTCACACTTCATGAACTCTCAGGTATCCCTGCTCACACTCACATGCTCACCAGCACACCCACACTCACTGTCCACCATGCACAGATGGGCCCCCTGTGACCCAAGGTCGCCTCTGGCTGCTGCACTCAGGCCCCAGAACACAGAAAGCAGAGAGCCTGCACCCAGGAAAGGAGAAAGGAGTTAATTAGGGAATAAACTGACTGTATTTATCAGGCAAAAGGCATGGACAGACAAGCTGGCTGACCAGCTCCCCATTTACATGTACCCAGCCCTTTTCATCTGCCTATCCCTCTATTTTCCCACATTTTTTCCTTCCTCAAATCACCTAGATGCCTTCTTTCTCCACCTTTGTTTTCTACCCTAAGCATCTCATAATAAATCTCTGATAATCCCCCTGCCCCCCAAATGCCCCACCCCTTGGCAGCTCCTCCCCCTATCAGAAGGATGATATGGAGGGCTCTTCCTGATGAGTATCTCATAGACTCCATGTCTGGGCACCTGGGTTGGTGACTCTGCCTTGGGAGATCCACCTTGGGAGGGGCCTGGATAGGGCACCCATACTTTGGGAGTCCTTCACTAGAGACCTCTGCCTCCTATTGTCTCTCTCTGTTCCTTTGTGGGAACTTTTACCACTTAACCTAACTTGTAACACTTTCCTGAGCAGCAGGAAGAAGTGGAAAGGCTTGGATTTCTACCTCTCAGCATGGCAGCTAGGGAAGTTGGAACTCCAGGTCCATGCAGTTGTGTGGCTGGTCTGTTCTCCATCTGCCATGTGCCAGTTTCTCCCCATGCAGCCATTGCACAGGCTCTAGGTACCATAGGCCATGCTTTGTATGCAGAGTGGGACAGGACCAAGACTTTTTTTTCTAGAAATACAATTATGAAGAACATCAATAGCATAATATGTGAACATCTCAGAATAGAAATAGAAATTTTTGCTCCAGGCCCCCAGCAGAGTGCTATTCATCCAAACAGCTGTTGTCCTCCCCCTCCCCCCCCAATATAGATAAGGAGATTTACTATTTTTAGAAAAATATTAAAACTTTTTTCTTCTTAGGAGCATCACGGTCAGTTTAGAGTTCTTGCAATTTGGACATGTAGAATTTCTTAAATTGCTCCACAGAAGAGGATTAATGAGCTGGCTAAGGTTGCAAGGGGAATCCTTTGCTGTGTCATTTTCATGGAAGCAGCTTTCCAAAAGTGAAAATTCCAGTTACCTCTTCGCAAAGTTGGGTCGTGCCAATGCCACACCACATTTCTACCAGGCTGCTTGAGGCCCACATCTGGCCAGCTGCCAGTGGGCTGGGAGGACAAGTGACTTATTCAAGTGTGCTGGGGATGTAGTACAGAAAAAAGAGTGAGCAGCACTGCTAGCTCAGATGCATTTGTCCTCAGAATAAGAACAAAATCAGGACACGTTCTTGCTGCGGAGGCTTGAATAGAGTCTTTCTCTTTACAGTGGCTGAAAGACAAATTCAGCCTAAAAGTAAGAGTATGATGAAGGAAACTCTAACAGTATAGAAAATTAACCATTGTTATAATTTATCAAGGGCAGCAATGCCCTTCACTGAAAAAATTTTAGCTCAAGATCTATTCAGGCATACATTCCAGTACAAGAAAGGCTTTTGAGCTTGAAATAACACAGAGAAAGACAATCTTGTAGCGCCATAATGCACAAGGTTGGACTAGAGGATTTTTTTTTGTCCTTCAGGTCTGTGAGTTTCATGCAGCTCCTCTCTGCAAGAAAGAGAAGCCTTGTTAGTTCATGCTAAAGGTGTAGGGTTTTTAACTATACATGTGCAAATGGGGTGACTGTGATGGGAAATGAGGAGATTACTTATAGGGGGATAAAACAGCAGCTGGTGGTTTCTGTGCTGAGATATTAAAACACATTAATAATACACCTTTTTCCACTATTAAAGATAAAACAACACAATTTGCATAAAGAGGAAGCTAATGCAATGTGTCAATGACCAAATGCCGAGGGACAGAGAGAAACACAATAGAAGAGAGGTCAACAGACCAGAAGGGGGTTTAGGACAGTGAAAAGCAGTAGAAAGGAAGAAGAAGTGATTGTGTTTGCCAAAGATGCTGCTGTGATACCTGTGTGTGCAGAGTCCCATTCAATGAGGAGAACTGGATCACAATTCTTTGAAATGTCTTTCTTTTTTTTGTGTGTGCTTCAGAGCATCACTTAAGATTCACATGTCTGGTACATCACACATACCTACTTGAATGCCTTTCTCCATGAGAAAAATTGTATCTTTCATCAAGGTAATGTATTTTTTTTAAACTGTCAGAATCATTCCAATGAAATGCATGAAGAAATCAATAGCAGAATTGTATTAAAGAAAAGCCACAGCTTTGCTCACAGTTAAAGGTTTCAAGTTCAATAATGTTGGACTTTAAAGAGAAGGAAAGAAATTTCCTTCATTTTTACTATAATGCACTTAATGCACCATACAGAGAAGAATAGAAGTGCTGTCCAATAGATCCTTTGTGTTTTCCTCAACCTTTGCTATCAGCCTCCTTCTCCATTTCTTTTTAGTTCTTGTTCATTTTCAAAAAAGACCCCTCCACTGCAAACAAATTTAATTCCTTCCAGTGGCACTGCACCAGATATCACTGCATCCTGTCACAAACCATATCTGTGCTGTTTAGAGAACTATCTTTTATTTTGAAATATTGGTAGAAAATATATTCCTGGTTCTCTTCTTTCTGAGGTAAGAAAGAAAAAGGAAGATAAAGGAGTGGGCTACTGCCACAATGAGTACATTTATTTCAAACAAACCTGTTCTCAGCATGTTTATACACAGTGAAGGGAAGAACCAGATAAGCAAGATGTAATTTCCTTCTGTCACAAATAAGACTATTTATTGAGGATTATTTTTTTTGGCAGTCCTTTTATGTCAGAAATGCAGAACTGCCCCAAAACAGCTGCGTCTGCTCGGAACTATTCTCAGCTACCTCACTGTGATTCCTGGCTATACCTTAGGGATTGTTATCCTCAGTGTTTGTCTCTTTGGTGTCTCTAAGTTGTCTTCTTCCGTTTAAATGTACTTCAGGCAGTCATTTATCACAACCTCCCTTTGAACTGAGCTCACTTTTTTCCCTTGCTGTCTTTGAATATTCCTCCCACCGACAGCTACTCTTTCTTTACATTCTTTTTACATTCCTTTGCGTGGGTTTTTCTGCCAGCTACCTCTTACAAGAGAGTTTTGCTTTCTGATTTTAAATAGCATTTCTAATAAATACTATTTACTTTTCTAAAGTAAATACTTTTCTAGTGAGGGAGGAAGGATTTCTGCCATGGAGCAGATAATTTCCTGTATCCTGTATTCCTACAAATACTTAAACTGGGATTTAGGTTTGCATGGTCTGATCATCTCTCTGTTAATAAGTTGCACAGTGGCTCAACACTTCCCTGTCTCACTCTAACTGAAAAATTGGGTACCTTCTACCAGGAACAAACTCTGATCTGGTTTCCACCTGAAAATCAGAGTCTCTGGGAATACTTATGAAAACATAATGAAATTAAAGACCTGATGTCCAGGGAGTCAATAGCATTGACTGACAATATAGCCTTATCTTTACTTGCTCCCACATCCATGGTATTGTTTTGGGCTGCTCACTCCCCACACCAGAGAGCAGTTTCAGTTTAATATTATGGGCTCTGAGTTCATCAGCAGTTTTCTCATCTCCTGCAATAATGCAAACAGCAAGGACAAGGTGTCTCTTGGCTCTTTTTTCAAAGATCCCATCAAAATGCCCTTCCTTCTGGGGGAGGGGAAAAAAAGGTGCTGGTGATCCTTTATTTGCCTTCTTACATGCACAATAGTAATGGTGTTAGCCAGTTTGTACCAACTTCTTCTCTCTTCATGGACTTAGACTGAATAGAGGCATGATCTCTGCTTGAGATTGCCAAACTGATGAAGAAGGGAGCAGCTGTGCTGGCTGAAATGTTACTGGAAGGTTTGCCTATGGTAGAATTAAGAAAACTGAGAGGATGTTTACTTTTAATTTAGTAGTAAGTCTAAGGCATCTCCTAGAAAGCAGACAAAAAGAAAAAGGTGTGACTAATAAAAATTCAATAAATTAATTAATCTGACTTAAATTCATCTGATCCTAGTTGAATTGGAGATAATATCAAAAGAGTAACTTAATTTGTAATTTCAAGTTCTGCAGTGCCTATCCCTTCCTCCCCCTTTACCTGTAGAAATCCTCTGTGGTCTCCTGTGTGTAACTTAGCATCCAAGTGCTGAAGTGCAGAGTGAACTGGGATCTGTGAGAGCAGATGGATGGCTGACAGTGCTTTGAACCCACTCTTGTAAGGCAATGATGAAACTATTGGCCTGTCTCTAAGATGTCAGGGATTGCCTAGTGTTAGCTGGTCCAAACAGTTTAAAATGGACTGTGTCACCTCCTTTTGCAAAGCAACAGTTTCTCAATTTTGGCCAGCTGGTGAATTTACTACTCAGGTTGTGATGGGTCAGACCCTTTAGCTTTTTTATTTCAAGGTAAGGGCAGCTTTTACATCCTAGCTCTGCACCCAGAGACACTTATTCCCTGTCTCTCCTGTGCCAGCACACTCCACTCTCACTGCAGTCACTTAAGTCAGTGGAGGTGAAGGGAACAGGAGGTTCAAGATCTGCAGGGAGAGTCAAAGCAGAGCCTTTACTTGTAGGGGAGGATGTGATGGGACAGAGTTTAAGGCTGCTGCTGAAGTTAGATCTGATGAGGAGCACCCTGGTCTGGTGGGAGCTGTCCCTGACCATGGCAGGGGGGTTGGAACTAGAGGATCTTTAAGGTCCTTTCCAACACAATCAGTTCTGTGATTCTATGAAACACTGAAAGGTTCTATGGCAAAGGCTTGTGGAAAGATTAAAAATCAGGAAGACACCTGGAGCAGGGTAGTGTCTGCTAGAAACCCTGTGTCAGTATTGCTCTTCTGTGTGTCCAAGGGCATCCTGATCATATTTTATCCAAAGATGAAGCCATTGGAGGGATAACTCTGTATCATCATTCTTGTGGAAAGATTAATGATGAAGACCTGGTACAGGCAAGTCCATTTGCTTTAAATAAACTCTTGTACTTACCTGGTTTGGCAGCTTCCCTTGGTTTTTCCTGTGTAATGCTCTAATGAAATAGTCTGGACAAGTGCTGTGTCTATTTCCCTAGTTACTGTTGTCCTGGCAGAGTGCTTAATGCACATTCATGACCGTAGCATTCAAAGACATCTCCCAGCTCCACATCATCAGCCTCCTGTGTGTGCTGAGGGATTGAAAGCTACCATGGCTCTCCACTCCCAGCCTCTCACACCCAGGAGCTGCCTGCTGGCGTAGCACCGTGCCAGCCAGTCCCACCGTCTGCACTGGGGGCTTACCAAGGAGACAGCAGGCTGTTTGCTGCTGGTTTGCATGGTGCCTCGTGGGAAGGGCTGTTTACACCTGCCCTGAGCACTCCTGTCCCAAAGGACAGGTGCAACGGGTGGCAAAAGGGACAGGGTGCAGCCATGGATTATCAGAAGGGTCCAAACCCGCTGTCAGGTCAGCCTTTCAGGGAGCAGCAATATATTAAAATACTGTCTATTTGTAAGACTTCCCTAGTCTGTCAGACCCTCTATGTTCAAAAAACGTGGGATAGGAGACAATGGATGTTCTCAGAAAGCATCTGCTGAAAACAAAAATGTGCATGTGCACACAAATGCATATAATGGATACACACAATTTACGAGAGCGCTGCAAAAGCAGCCAGATTTTGTGTACAGATATAGATATATATGGAGACCACTTTTATAGTCTGCATGTGTGTGCACACACATATTTAAATACACAGTATGAGATCTCTTTTGGTGCTCAATATTCTTCTGGTCTTCCATAATTTTTTGCTCCGAAATGCTGCCAAGGATAACTGATTTTGTGGTTAAAAATTGTGTGCCTGGGCAGTGGTATTATACCAGGTGTTCTTACTGCCTTGATGTGCCAACAAGCCTCCTGAGTAGGAACTGGAATTGCTCTATTTGGAGAAATATTTTTTACTAGTTACAGTATACTTCCCTAAAAATATACTGAGTAGGAACTGGAATTGCTCTATGTGGACAAGTATTTTTTACTAGATACAGTATACTTCCCTAAAAAAATACTATTTTTCAGAACTTAAGTGGTTGTAGACATCCAGTCTCTACTCAGACGTACCTACGCAAGTATACAACGTTATTGATGTTTTATGGGTATTAAATTACTGTGGAATTAGAACTTCTTGAATTTGAAAACTGTTTGAGTAATTGTTCATGGTCTATGGTCTATGCTGTTCCCTTTTTTCTTCCTTTTTTTGTTTTGGTTTTCTTTTTTAAATTATTTTCCCTTTCCTTGGTTTGGATGCAAAATTTTTCAGTTTCTGCATCTGCAGTTTGCCAGAGTTTGGTTGTGTCTCAAGGGAATGCATAGCCATTGTACCAACTCTTTAGAAAAGTTTCAAACACAGTAAAAAAGAAAATGAAATAATGAAAACACTTGAAGCACTGAGTAAGACGAGACAGTGTAGCGAGCTGTATGTCGGAATTTTGAAACACTTCTTTGTACTCAGCTCCTTTGAGCTGACAGTGGTCTGTGTGTACACTGAATTTCATAGGGAGCTACCCGACTGTCAGAAATAGCTGTAAAAAAACCAAACTGCAGTATTTCACTAAAAATCAGCTTTTTTTTATGTACCTGCTCTTTCTTTCTGGCACTGAAGGAGGGGTTTTCAGGCTTCTTTGCTTTCATAAACTCTCCAGATATTTTTCAGTGAGAATACTCCATAATAAAATGTACAAGAACAGGTAATTTTTTTATCTTAACTGCAATTCACAAAGGAATCTTGCAGTCAAACCATCCCAGTACAGAAACTCTGACTCACTGAAGTGAGCATCAAGAACCAAAGCCCTTTTGGACCTAGAGATGGATCTCAGGAGTAGCATCTGCCTTTAGCAAGAGCTTAACCCTTTCAGCTTTTCAGTGTGAGCTGTGCCCATTCTGAAAGAGATCCAGAAAGGAAGTTCAGATTTTTCTGAAATTTCGGGTTTGGGCTCCAGCAAAACCCAAAGATAACCTTTTCTTTCCCCCTGAAATCTATGTGAGATTAAGAGGAATGCCTGAAATGTGAATCTCTGCTCAGGACAGGTAATGTTAAAAAATGCACTATGAAGTAAAAGGTATAAACACAGCGTGAACCAAGACTTGTTGGTTTACTTGTAAAACGAATACAGATTTCAAAGTTTCTATGTTAGACAGAGAGCCCCAAAAGGGACTTATGGTGGTAACTACAGTTTATTTTCCACTTTAGCTATTCAAAAGTCGATGTCAAACCATCGAAAGATGAAAATTAATTAATTCCATTTTTACGGTAGCTATGAAAACAGAGAAATTGCCTTAAATTTGCTGCATTTTAGCATTCCAATCTGCTGTATGTGAATTTTTGTGGAGATTTCTTGATTTAGTGACTGAGCCAATTCAAACTGTAGTAGTACAGAGGCTGCTTTCATAATGCAGCATCCAGGTGTCTCTGGCAAAGTCCATGCACTAGCAGTTCAATTCTACTGTTCTAGCATACATGTCCTACAAAACATTAAAAGAAAAAAAAAATCTTTCTGTCCGATAGAGCAAAACCAATTTGTGCCCTTTATGGTCTGACAGCTTAATTTTTATTTCTTCAAGAAAAAAATCATTCAATTCCTAAACCAAATTTGGAGTTATACAATTTGTTAAAAAGCCACAGAAATTAGCAAGCAGCTTTTAGAAATGTTTAACTTAAAAACAGCCAGGAAGGTTTGGGTTTTTTTTACATTTGTTTAAAAAAATTATATTCCCTCAAAATGAGACCTTTGTGCCAAGTTTTATTCTGGAGCACAGCTTTACAGCTGAGCTAAAACCCCCTATAATAGGAGAAAAGTGACAGACCCTTAACTATAGTAGCATGAACAGCACTGCTATAATTCCTGGGTGAACTTTGTCCCTGGATGTGTGTTTTTGGAGTGTGCCGGGGTGACATTCAGCCTCTACATTCATTTTTATGATAATTCAGAGTAAATTGTGGTGCAATAAACTCTTCAAGCCTGTCTTTCTTGTGAAAGCCATGAATCAATCAGCTGCAGGCTTTTTTGGGTCTTTTCAATGTATAGTGATCATTTAGATTTGACATGCATTGTGAGACCTTGGCTTAGCTCCTCTCTATGGTCTGTCATTAATTCCAGCCTTTACTGTTCTGAAGTACAGTGAAGGATGACTGAGAAATCATTGCCCCTCTTCAGCTCTGTTATTGCACAAAATAGCAGCGCAATAATTTTTTGTCAATGTTTTACTCTAAAAGCTTTCTACATCAGTTTTGAAAAGGAAGCAATAAAGCCCATTCAATGGTATGAATAAAAATCCTTTGAGGTTTAGGCGCAGGGCTGCTTTTCTTCAGCTGGTAATCAAATTGGAGCTAAAATGAAATTGAGTTTTCTTATGAAAATAGCCTTTGTTGCTGGGAAGGCTGGTAATTCATAAACAATAACCTGCTCTTTTGTGTGGATAATAATATATTCATGTTCTTTCAATAGGGTAAAAGCCAGACCTAGTGCATTATGGTACAGTAAAAATAGCAGAAGGAGCTTGCTGGAATAATCTTGAAGAAGAGATGTAGCATTCGGTGACTTAAGCTTTCAGCTCCCATCTGAAATTGTACTTTGCTTTTATTTGCGAGCCGGGTTTTAGTTGTTGATTTGTTGCCGCTATACAATATTTGGTTAATTGTGGAAGATCTCAAGCTGTGCTCATCACTGCTCCTGCGAAAGCTGCTGCCAGCTGCTAGAAACAGAGCCTGCTGCTACAGGATGTACACTATTCACAGGAGCAGCCTCTCAGCGCTGATTATCACTGAAGAGTTCCCCGCTCTCCATCACTCTGCGCCCTGCACGCAGCCGGACTGCGGAGCGCGGGGAGGCAGCCTGCCTGCCTGCCCTCTCCTCAGGGTAAGGAAAGGCGTGCGCCGGGGCTGCCGACGGCGAACTTGGCTGGGAATTTTCCCAGCGCTGGTGGGGAACAGGCTCCCGGCCCCTGGGAGGATGGCGTGGGCTTAGTCACTTTGGAGCCGAGCGGGGGCTGGAGGAGGGCGCGAGGGGCAAAGAGCGAGGGTTTCCAAGTGCTCTGCGAGGTGCTCTTGGAGACGGTGCTTTGGGGTTCGGTGGTTTTTTTCTAATTAGCCGGGCGAGACTTTGGAGGTTTGATTCGGCCCCGGTTCTGGTGGAATTGGCGTTACCTCGTTGTCACGTCTGTGTTTTGTGACTCGATGCTAAAGGTCCTGGTATGGACGGAGGTTGTTCCCCACACAGGTTGTGTGAGCAAAGGCAAGAGGCTGGCAGAAAACTCTGGGAGCATGTCGTGTCTGTAGTGACTCTTTCTCTTTGCCTCAGCTCGGGGGGAGTGGAGGGTAAACTTCAGTCTGAGTACCTGAAATTACCTCCTTCCCGCTCCTCTCCATCAGTTTGTGCTTTTAAATTGTAGATAGCTTTGATAGTGTCGAGCTCTGAGTGGTGACAAATTTGCATGCAGACGCAGACATGCAAAAATGCTGATTTGGAGTCTGTTTACGTGTAAGATGCAGACTTGATCAGCCTCATCAATGCTGAGGTGAGAGATTGCTTAAAGATTTAGCTGAATTTTGACTAGTCTTCCTGCCTGGATTACGGACCCAGTACCAAAGGCACTCGTCAGAGTGCCCAGGGAGACGCAGGGTGAGACACGATAGCTGGGCAAAACTGTGCCATTACTTGAGGATTTCAGGGGCAGGGAGGACTGGAGGAGTGAGCGTGTCTTGGTGGCAAGTCGGAAGCAGCTTTGCAAAGGGCTTTCTGACAGTGGAAGGGTTTGTAACCCGGACTCTGCAAGCCACACTCTGTTTAACTGAAATAAGGAATGGATTAATACCAGGTGTATTGTTCTCCTTACAACTTACCCAAGGGTTTAGAAAAGTTTAACGCCCCCCCCACCCCCCCCGCCAAACCAGAACGTATCCAAGGCAGATAAAAGTAAGTGAGAATATAAAGTGCAAAGTCTTACAATGGGCATTATTTTCAAAGTAACATTGACATTAGATCTGTACCGTATGCAAGGCTGTCTTGAAGTAGTTGCAGAGGTTTTTATTCATTTTTAACAGTGAAATTACATGCTTAACAAAAGGAACTTTTAAAGGCACAGTGGTAACTGACAGTCAAAGCAATATATGTCATTATCCAATTAGTACACACAAATGTGTTTTTATTATTCACTTAACATACCTCTGTGTTTGGCTCCCAGAAATACAGTGTTTTATTTCTCAAAGTGTTTTAAGACTGGTATATGTTTTACTGCTGCAGTTGGAGTAATATTTGTGCACATTACAAGTATTTATATTGTGTTGCTCATTGGGTTAACTCTGCCTAGAGAAAAATCTTTAAAATCAAAAACTGTGGGTAAATGCTGGTTAGACAAAATGTAGCAGGCACTCAATTCCAGTTTTCTTCAGAATGAGAAAATTTGCTTTATTTTACATTTAAAGTTGAATTGAGATAAATAATATTGCTTGTGTTTAAAAGAATGATAATATAACTAAATTTTCGAGTGCATTTGAATGGAATGTATGTTAGCATATAAAAGAGCATCTGTTGGTACTTACTAATATGAGAACAGAGAGTCTATTCAACAGAAACAATCTTTTTGTTTTGATGAAAAATAAACTATCTAGCAATGTGGTTTTGGCATTTGTTTCACTGGGAAACTAGTGAACTGACATGTGGTGGTGATATTAGCTTTTTAATTAGAAGCTTAGCAGAGTTCTGGTGCATTGCATTATCAGAGTTCTTTGGGAGGAAACATTTCAGTTGTAGTTGGGCAGTGCTGCTGTCCTAGTACCAAATACATACAATAGGTATAACAAGTTTGCCAAGGAATTCACTTTGTCTACAGCTTTAGAAAGAATTTTCCTTCTCTTGCTATATTAGAATAAGATTTAGTGAATATGTTTGGAGTATGTTTCCTAATGTTTCTGATGTTGGATTCACCTTTGTCATGGAAATGCTTGCTTTGTTCTGGGTTTCATGCAGAAAGGATGCTTCATTTAGGTATGAGGTGCTCTAATGAAGCTCTGCTGTGTGCACACACACCCACAAAAACAAATGATGTCTTTAAATTTCACCAGCATTAGACATTTCCCACAGTGACAGCACCAGAGTGGGACAGCTGTACACTAAAGAAAGTACAAGCTTCCCATGAGAGGGCTACTAATGCATCTCATCCCCAAGTGCTGCTCTGTTATTTAGCACTGTTATGAATTAGGAATAATTACCTAACAAACACTGTAAGACCTCCAAACTAATTTCATGATGCCTATTTTAGACAATAATATAAATAAATATGATGTTTATCAATGTTAACTTTATGTACTGCTGTAACTCACAAAAACAAATATTTTCAATTGCAATTAGCATTTCTAAGTTTATAAAGGAACATGTTTGCAGTCTATGCAGCCATAAGTTACAGGCTACTTATTTTAACACACAAAGTTGTCCCCTGTTGACATAGTTGGTTGGATGATGCTCTGTACCTTTGCCTTGAAATTTTAAGTTTCTGCTGATGCTGGAACCTAAATTCTTTACTGAATATGGCTTCCCCTACAGATACAAGGTAAATGATAGTCATTATTTTGCAATAAAAAGAGAGTTCCAATCATTGAAGAGAATAGTGTTATTGAAGGCCATCAAACCCTGTAGTAAAATAAAAATTAATATATTCAGGTTTGGCATATCTTACCTAATTAATGCATCCTGCCACTGGGAAAAAAAGCCCTGACCTTTTACATAAGGAAGTAAACTAAGAGAAATAAGTTATGTATTTTTACACTTTTGTTGTCTCTGTACTAACTGTATTGAAATTTTTCAACCTTGTTTTTCAAGTAGTTTGTGGTCACCTTGGCTGGATTTGCATGTAGTTGTTTTTTAGAAAAGAGTATTCAGTAAAGGCATAACCAGATAATTTATTCATATTAGAAATCTGATGCTAGAGTAGCTCTGACACCAGGCTTATCTGACAGGCTTTAAAATCTATAAAAATAATACTTAAGATTAAAAATATGTTAAAGGATTTTTATCAATAATTATGATAATGAAAGTCACAAAGTGAGACCCATATTGTGTAGATAAATAAATGTCTGTAGGATGCTGTTTCATAGACCTTCCTGCTTTTGCTCTTCTGATTTTTATGTTTGCTTAAACTTTGTAGATTTTAGTAAAATGCTGTACTTCTTTATGCAAATTACAAAGATAAAAGTTGAGAGCAGCCTGAAATTTCAATACTTTCACGTCTGTCTACTTCAATCTTTGAAAACTCAGAGGTTGTTTATGGGTGTCTTTTTATTTTCAAGTCAGATGTAAGGTTAGCAGCCTGCAATGTTTATTGTGTTCTCGGCTTTCAGTGCACTCTGCCTTATCAGTGCACTTGAATCCACGTGGTGCATATAAAATGAAAAGCTTCGAGTATTTTTATTAAGACATCCAGGAACAGCTCTGTAAACAAGGCTTTGCCTTCTAGAGCTCAGGCTTTGCATTGTCACCTGTTGTAAACACGCTCTTACTTCCTCGTTGTGAAATGTGGCCAGAGAAAAAGAGCAGATCTCTTTTTGTGTGTGGTGCCTTCTTAATGTAGCTGTTGGAGTACCAAGGTTCTGCTTTGAAATAGGAATTTTCTGCTTTATGAGGAGAGCTGGTTCCTCAACTTTTCTTAGTGTGGTAGCCTGAGGGTAACGTTATTTTACAGTGTTATTTAGATCATTTTATCCAAACTGTTCTTAAAGATGGTTGGAGCAGCATCTTTCTGCTTTAAGGCTCTCAAACACAGTACAAATAAGTCAATAAATGTAAAATATTTTGCTGGCAGTTGGGCTACCTAGTGGGCTTCAGCAGTTGAAAGAAAGGAGGGATTTCAATTTAATAGACTTCAGTGGTTCAAAATGGGCTGGAAATAAGCAGAGGAAAATCAACTAAACAGTGAGCTGAAGCAAAATCCCTCCAGTTTGCTGTTACAAATGGGAAACCAGGCTCCTAACTGTCTAGTACTTTGCTGTTTCTCTGGTGATTTCAGAAAGTAGGTAAAAAATGGAGGTTGGCATGGCAGCTGGGTTAGAGCTCAAAGGCCTGGGCATCCTGCAGGCTAGATGATGAAACTGGAGGAGAAGGAAATGGTGATGGGCACAAGTTTCTGGGACCACAGGCTACCCCACAATAATAGTGGTATAAATGTGCAAAAACTGTAGGGAGTTCTAAGTCACTTTGCACAGCTGTGAAGAATCAGATGTTTAAGGAAGTAAATTCTTGATGAAATGATCTTTCAGAATATTTCTAGCATCATCTTTGATGCCACCAGCCAGAAAGAATACATGCTGCAAAATCAGACCAATGCATATTGGGCATATTGAGTACATACATAGGGGAGGAAATACAAACTGGCAGTTTTTGGGAATCTGGAGAAGACTACCACAAAGCATGAAACAATCAATGTTTTAAAAAATTTACTTGTGCCTTTGTGATGACTGTAATTTTTTCTTTATCCATATGTGGATTTTATTTCCACTGGTTTTCTTACCTCTCTAAAAAACAATTTAATATTCTCTTAATTTTAGCTTATCATTACTCAAAGCACTGGTCCTAATTTCCCCAGAGTATTCTATCACTTAAATATCTGTAACTAATTTGAAAACAGATGTGAAAGTGATGGGAAACACTGGCAAATGAGGTGTGCACTCAGAGTAAAATGCTATCTTTGCAAAAGTTTTTCGGTCTTTTTTTTTTTTTTTGTCAAATGTAAAATCATTGAAGTTGAACAGCCTTTCTCTTTTACTCCTTAAGCCACCCATGCTTCCTAGTGTTAAGGTCATCTATTAAAAAATTATGGTCCCACTGCCACACTGAAGCCAAAGAGATACCAGCCATTTCAGAATAACTGGAGCAAGAAGTAATTGGTGTGTTCACTACACAGTACCATAGAAAAAGGAAAATTTTAGGGGTACTCATTATTATAACTGTTATGGGTACTCATTTTCCTGGTCTAGGCTTGTAGCACATCTGAAGCATTAAACAGCCATCCTCAGACACTTATACAGCCTTTTCCCAAACACTGCTTACACTGAAGAAAGAGCACAGTTTATACTTCTACCAATCAGCAAAGATACAAAACTTAGAGAGTGTTACAAAAATGTCATTACAGTCTCCCTAGGAAATGGAACATCCAGCTGCAAAGCATTTATAAAGTACATCAAATACTTCATATCTCGTAGCAGCTAGCAAAATGTGTCTTGATTTATCTGTTTGAGAGCTCATCCCCAGTGTCTCTTCGGAGTTGGTCTTAATCTTTCATCAAGGTCTTTCATGGAAGTTTTTAACCATATTGGAATTGTGAAAATGTTGCATTTAAACCATATTGGAAATGTGATGTGGCATTATGTTGCTTTAACTGACAATTTTTTACAAAATCAATGCAAACATGCCCATAAATGTTAAAGGATAAAATGACATTGGACTCTCCAGTTGTTTTATTAAGCTGAGCTGCAAATATGTAAGATGAATAATGGACTACTGATTAACACTTGACTTCATAAGCTGACATAACTGTACTGAAATCATTAAAATAATTTGTCAGTTCATAAGAAGATTTACTGTAATGACTTTTTAAAGTGAATTGAGTAGTTTCAATAGGTCTCCAAACCAGAATAGCATTTTAAATGAGATCTACTGCCTGTTAATTTAATAAAGCGTTTCAGCACTTAAAATCAGGTAATACTCTGGTTAATCTAACAAAATAAGAATGTGGGATTTGAGTTACTCAAGTTTGAGATGTGCATCAGAGACTTTGACATTGATGGCCAGCATCCTCATCAGTCTTGAGGCTGGATAATAAAAGTACTGTGTTGAATGGATATAGAAAAAAGTCCAGTTGATACAGATCTCTAATCTAGTGGGAACCTTGCCATTTCAGGTTCAGTTCTGGGTGACCACTTTTTGTCTTCTATTGACAGTGAAAGCACATTTTGCTGAAGAGGCTTCTTCAATGTCTCAACACTAATCTAATCCAGAACAGACCAGAACTTTTGTGGTACTAAGCAGATAAACATTCAACTTTGGATGTGTCTGAATTTTTATCCTCCTGAAAAACTGTTTGGGACTCAACTGTTTGATGTCAACTCCAGAGTAACACCAGTACATCATCTTATAGAAATTCTGTCCAGTTGGGTATTTGCACCTCAAATTTGTAATTCACATTGTGTGAGTAGGGGAAAGAGGGCATTGATCCTCTTTTAGTATTCTTCTCAACGTTGAAGGACAGCTTAGAAAAATGAACATTTAGTTATTTATAAAGATAAGAACAAAGTTTTTAATGTAATAAGGGAGCTAATTTTTTGGAACACTGAATTCCTGTTGTCCCTAGAGATCAAGCTTTTGTGTGTGTAAATGCTGCCTTGCATGGCAGCACAGCAAGAGGAAAAAGTCCTGTTCAAAGAAGCAGAGAGTCTTTAAGCTGCAAGAGTCCATGTTTTCAAAACAATGGCCTGTCTGATACAGGGTGTAGCTGTGTGCACAGGAGCTGAACCAAAGGACACACATGGTGATGAAAAGCTGTTGACAGTCCCATCCAGAGGCTCCTGCAGAAATTGGCAAAGCTATACACTCCATGAACTTTTGCAAACTTCCTGTCACCTTTTTGGGTGAAAAGTTTGTCTTTTCGTGGGCATTACACACATTCTGTGGATGTGCTGCATGCCTTTAAAGGCTGTCTCTACCTGGCCAGATGTGCTGAAGCAGAGTGCTCTTTGTTAAGTAATTCATCATATGAACAAGACGTGGTGGGTAGTGCAGGCTTGAGCAGGTAGTCAGTAACATCACTGCACAGTTTGTGGCATGCATCCAGCACTGAAAGGGATAAAGAACTTTCAAAATACCACCAAATAGAGCATGAGAGACTGTTTGGGCTTTATAACAGAGGGAAGGGATGTGTCAACTCTGATAGAATAATTGTATTCATTTTCCATGGAGCTGAGAGAGGGTGGCTGTTGCTGCACAAAACTGACACAGTATAAAATCCTCTGAAGACAACATTAGACTTGTTTGGAAAGGTGGATCCAACTGTTTCTTTTGTGTTATAAAAATATGTGTGAATCCAAGCCTAGGAGCTGTTTCCCTTTTTCAACTTAAGAAAGTCACAAGTGACTATTTTCCTGGATAATGTTGACAAAGAGAAATGCTTTGAGACTAACTGTTCCTGAGGGATAGCCCATGGCACAATCATAGGTGGCAATAACTTTCAGCTGCTCTCATTCCAGACTGGATATGACATAGGAACCTAAAGATAGAAAGATATTTGTTCAGTTACTGAGCTCTAGCAGCAGTCACATGCTGAAGTGATTCTGTTATCTGACAACTGCATTTCTTTCCTGAATGTCCAGGGGACATAATGCTTCCCATGATTTTCATTCTGCAAGAGAGTGAAATATCCACTAGCTTTATACAATAATGCTTCTCTCAGTAGATGATGGGCTAATGTCTTATGCTCCATTGAGGCTGATTGTCAAAAGCAGCAATGAGGGCTTGCCAGTTCTTTTTGGTAGCGTGTCATGTGGATGCTGACCTTGTGCAGCAGTGGTGTTGCATCATCTGGGTGCAGGACACTGGCAGGCTGCACAGGAATTGGCACTCCCTGGGAGGCTGCTGCAAACATAGTCTTGCACAACACCACAGTGAGCTCCCCTCCTCACTGTTTTAGTGTGTGCTGGATCCTTAAACAAAGAGAAGAAAATGCTGTCAGGGCTTACCTCACTTTCATATTGAGGAAGAAGAGGGGAAAGAATGAGTGTCTCTGTTTTCTGCCTGACTTCCACTGTGAGGAGAGGGAAAGCCAGCAAGCCTACAGGACTTGGTCAAAAAGGAAACAATCACCTCTCTTAATCAGGACAATCTTCTCCTTTTTCCTTGCTCTCTCTTCTGTTGCCAGCTTTATGTTATCTGCTGGCAAGGAAGTGTTGGGATCCTTTAAGCTCCACAGAGATTATCTTTCTTTTGATCTTCTGCCTTCTCTGCTTTTAACAAAAAGACAAATCTCTGCATTGTTTTAATTTCCTTTAAATCCTGCTAGGTCTTTCTAGGCCCTTAAGCTGTTGACAATCTAGTGCCAGTCTGAATTCATGCTGTTCTCTCTAACCTGCTAGGAAGATGCTGTGATCTGGGGCTCTGCAGTCACAGCTTCTTTGGTATGTTTGTGGGCATGAGTTTCTGGAGTGCCTTCAGCTGTTCATTGATAGTGAGAGCTTTTCCATGCCACTGACTCATACTCTGATGAAGGATGGGGCTCTGCAAAAGCTGGCTCCTGACTTGTACAGAGCTGTGAGGTACCAGGTGCAGGATGTTTTGCTTGCTGACCTGATAGAAAGGCCCTCGTTTCACTGCAGTTACAGTTAAAATGTGCCTGCTTTGGGTTCATATGAAACACTATTAGGGCTGAAGTTCAATCTAGTACTTTAAGTAGGCTCTAAGCATGTTTCAGCAGAAGCATCTGCTAGATCTGCTGGCACACAGAAGTGAGTTCAGATAAGGAACATGATCTTTAAATCAGCTTTCAGTGAACAAAGCAATTGAATGGGTTATCTGTAGAAAGTTTATAATGTGATGTTATCAGAGATGGAACGATTGGGGAAAATCTCTAAATCACTAGCCTTCAAAACTTTTTTTTACCAGGTTTTTCAATAAACATGTGTCTGAGCATCAGAAACATCTTTGGGTTTCTGTCAAGCTGCCCAGCAGGAACATCACATGGCCCATAGAAGCAGTGGGAAAGTTATGTTTTCCTCATATGCTTATTTTCACTTCTTAGTATTTTTATTCCCTAAAAACTCTGAAGAATTAAATACAGATGAGGATGAACTCACAGCTTTGGAGGTGTTTCATGGTATGCCAGTAACTTCATTTTGCTTCATTGAGGAATAAAACCTACTCATCTCCCTTAACTGATTAATGTGCATTTGCCAATAAAAAATGTTGCTTTTTTTCCCAAAGACCCCATATATTTCTGTAATCAAACATACTTGCCACAAACAGTTAAAGGACATAAACATATATATCTCCTTGCTTGCTCTTGACTGAGAGTGGATGTTGTGCTGACCCTCTACTCAGGAGAGGTAGATTTGGGCAAATGACTTGCATCATCTTTATTCTGAGAATACCTTAACAAGGTATAGCTGTCTATTGCTTTCCTTTGTACACTAAAGGTAAGTATTATTGGCATGTTTACACATTTATTGGTCTGAGGGGCTACCCTTCTAAGCATTTCTCAATGAAACATGCATGATGAAAGCCAGCAGCAGTTAGAAACAAATACCTGTGGCTTGTGACTGAAGGTGTGTTACAAGTGACAATAGGAATATTCCTGAAATAGTCTGGTTTTCATCAAGTCAATGTAAGATTAAACAACATAATCCAACAATGTCAGTTTAATAATATCATTATTTTAATAATGTAATTAATGACAGCCAATAAATTAAAATAATTAGTAATTGCAAGACATTAGTTGCAAAGATACTTCTTTGGGAAATATTGGTATCCAAGACTATGTTGTAATTCAGTATCTGAAAGATGACACTATAAAAAAAATTGAGAAATATGGAAAACTCTCTTAGTTCTTTTGGTCTACCTTTATAAACTCCTCCATTTGATTATAGTAGGGCCTATAATTCCAAAATAAAAAACATGGAATACTTATGCCTGAGTGTTTCAGCAGATATTTTCATGAATGCAATATGAATACATCCTGGAAATGGACATTGGGCAGTAATATCTCAACAATTTTAAATCTTGAAAATTAGGACTAAAACTGATGAATGTAAATAATCATAAATATTTCAGTGAACTATGGTAGATGTTAACTGAAATATTTAAAATTACTATAATAAAAATCATAATTATATTCAAGACTTCTCATTTTATGAATTATGACCATATTCTTATGTTCTTCATTTTATGTTTACCAATTCAAGTTTGAAAGTTGATGAATAGCAACTTGTGCATCCAGTACAGAATTTTTGTGCAAGACTATGAATTAAAGTTTTAATAGCATTTACCTAAGGATTTGGCAACACCAGTACCACTGTGCTGCTGAGGACATCCAGTCAGCTGCTGATGTGTGTGAGAAGACAGAGCTCTGCAGGTCCCTCTGCTGTCTTCAACTGCTTGTACCAAGGCAGGCACTGTATTTGTCTGTGGTTAGACAACTGATTTTAGGGCTCATGAAGGGTCATATAGGATGGTTTCAGTAAGAAAAGAAGCTTGAAACCCCTGTGTAGTGCTGAAGAATGAGGTTTGATGGAATGTATTTTAATGTAAAGGTGTTCCCATGGTGTTAATCTCCATTAACTTCTGCTCCTTTTAGCTTTTCATGGCTTTTCATAGAGTTGGAAGAATGTTCCACTTGCTTTTATGTTGAAGTAAGGATCTATGGTATTGTCTGCCCTATTCCTTCACAGAGTGTGAAAAGTCCTGTCCACTCCCAAGTAGTCCACCTTAACTTTTTAGAGGTGTCTGTGACCTCACTTTTTACTTTCTGCTTTTTTCTCTGCTTCTCTGTAGACTTGTCAGAGAGAGAGTGATGGACTAGAGTTCAGTTTTGGAGGTTAGTGATTGCACAGGAGCAGAACACATGGAAAGACAGGAAAAAAAAATGCAAGTAGTTTTTTCTGTTTCTGAGGCATCAAATATAAGCCTAAAGATGGGGAGTTATGCTGGGATGCCATCCTTCTTCCCAGAACTGGAAGGACTTGGATGCTGTGTTATTTAATGCACTAAACCCTATATGCTTTGAAGGCTTGACAGGAGTCCCTCTGTGTGCACTTCAGTAACTTTTGAGTTGAATGTTTGCTGTTGAGGACTATGTGAAAGCCAGTTTGGTTATCAGGCCACTGTGCAGGGTCCTCAGACAGATGGCAGGTGGGTACAATGGGGATCCAGGATGTGAGAAGGCCAGCATAGTAACTCTATGTAGCTACTTAAAAACTCTCTGTGTGAGAGAGTGTTGGACTGATGTGTATGAGCATGAGGCCAACAGACCTCTCTTTGAGATAGGCTAGGAGAGCCCATCAAATTAGGAATAAATCTGCCAGTTCAATCTCATGGAGAACCAGTAGGAAGGCAACTTGATATTGTAACACTTAAACCTTTATGGCTCCTTTCTGTCCCATGCCCAGCTTCACAGTGGGAAAAACTAAGTTTGCAAGGATTGTTTAGATCTGTAGAGCTTAGCAGGGTCTTGTCTCCTTTCAAGTTCTGGTATTTGTGTTTTTCTGAGAGGAGTTTGTTTAGCAAGGCAATATTAAGTTGGTCCAAGATAAGAAAACTTAGAAATCTTCCTGTAGCTGAAATTCTGTGACTTGCATCTGAGGAAATGGCTGATATGGTGCTGTGCTCAGCCTCTCCTTGTGTATATAATAGATAATTCAAGCCCTTCATCATCTTTCTGGCCCTTTTCTGTACTCACCTGAGTAAGTCTATGCTATTCCTGCACCAAGGAGCCCAGCACTGGTCCCAGCACATCACATGTATCTCACCAGTCTGAGCTGGGGGACAAGGATCCCCTTCTGTTACCTACAGACAACATGCAGCCCCTAATGCAATGCAGGAGGTGAATATTTTCTAATTTCTAGAAAAACCAATGATCCCAAACCACTGGTCCACTACCTCCCAGTGGCTGAATTATTTTCAGAAATTAATACTTTAAAAGCTCTTGTGATCTATTGCTGCTCCAGGTGCATAGGAGACACAAGTCTGTGTACAGATGCTTATTAGTGTTAGGTGGAAATATTGTAATGAAGGAAATGTTGTGAGTTTGTACTGGAGAGTGAGTTAAAAGTAGAAATCTGGTTATCTTTCTCTGTTCATACATGGTAAAGCATGAGGTCAGGCCCTGTCAGTGTGTGGCAGTTGTATCTTCTGTGTTGTCTCAGGCTCTTCTGTATGAGAGAGAAGCCAGTGATTTTGATTTTTGCTTTCCTGTGCTGTTTTTTTATTAGTCAAACTTCCAGGACATTGATGGAGCTACATAGATATGTATCACAGTATAGCAGAATGCTCAGTTGGCCCTTTAAATCCCACTAAAAGCATCCTCCAAGACCTAGTGCTGTCAGCATCCTATGACTGAGGGGCTACAGTCAGTCTACCCTGATTTCTTTAATTAAGTCTAGGCACTTGTAATTAAATGTAAGACTATCTCAAATAGAAGTGTATCAGACCCAGTTTTGGATTTACCAGAACATACCTAGCAGTCCATCTGCAATAATGAGGGCAGATGTCTGGAAGAAAATGACATCCAAGTAGATGTTCCCTAAGACTGTCCTGCTGGGAAACTGTGAAACAACTCCAGTATTTATATGGGAAATAGGTTTTGACTCTATCAATGGTGTTTTGCCACTTCTGGTGCAAAATTGGAATATGCAGCTACATAATTTACAGTCATATGGTGAAAAGCAGTATTTTGAAAACAAGTCATCATTAGAATGTGTTTGAATCAGTTTCAGCCTTGCTTCTCAAATATTACAGGCTTTTACATCTTGTTATAGATCTGAAGGTTTTTGAAAAGCTTTGTGTCTTATCAAAATAAAACGTACACAGCAGCCATGTACACAAAAGAGTGTTCTAAAGACATCAGGGAATAACCTGCTGATACTCCTCAGTGTGTGTCAAATATTGAACCACGAGGTGGTGGGAGAGTAGCAAAGCACAGCGTGGGTAGCTGCTGATTTCCTGGGAGTGTCCAGTGGAGGATGTCCCACTGGGAAAGAACAGAAGGGATGAGCATGTGATTTGGACTCAACAAATTGTGGTTGACTTTTCACAGGCCTTTAGGAAGTCTAATTGGAGATATGTCAATTTGGATGTATGTTGTGGACATTGCTGTAGTTGTGAGTGAACAAGAAGAGAGATCTTACCTCAGGAAACAAGTGACCTGCATTGTAAGGGAAAGACAGGAAAAAACAGGAAAATTAAGTTGGAGTGCAGGAGAACATAGGATAATGAATGTTACAGAAAAGCAAAGATTTCAGGTCATATTTTGCCTTGTTGATGTCAGAAAGGTTGATGGTTTTTAAGAGAATGTCAGAGGTACTGAGAGATTAAAAGCCAGTAAGCAGATTTAGAACAGCTTGGAAAAGTGGGGAAATACCTTGGAAAGATGCAAGAAAACTGTATGTACTGTGGCATTACTGTCAGGGGTAAGGCAGGGATCAGAGGTGTGCTAGGGTACTCCTTGTGGTGCTGCTCTGATTGTAAGAGCCTGCTACTGAGGTGATCCATCACTCCAGCAAGGCAGCTGAGTCACAGCACAGCAGTTGGGATGATGAATTCGAAGGTTGGTCCCAGTAGTAGGGATGTGAATAGGTTTAAAAAGGCCTGAGGTGACTGATATCATGTGCAGAAAGGAGGAAATTCCTGGAACCAGGACAAAAACTAGTGCAAAGCAGGAGATAGAGACTTGAAGGTGCAGATAGACACCAAATGTAAAGCTGAAGAGACAGTGAAGGCAAGCTTGGTCCAAATTTAAAATGATGCTGTATCTTCATAGACAGGCAACCCCTCCACAAAACCCAAGGAGGAGGGCAATGATGTGTACAAAGCAGCAGAAGGACTATAGCAGAGTTCAGGTGAGTTCACCAAAGACTGGTAGGCTGCAAGGGAAATTCACTTGTACTCTTGTAGTAATAAAAGGAGAGGTGCTTAGCATTGCTTGAAATCAGGAGGCAGTATCTTAGTAAAATGGAATTTATATTTTAAAAAGAAACATATTAAAGACCTCAAAACATTAGTGCTCCATAGAATTTGAGCTGCATCAGTTCACCAGAAATACAGATGAGGAACCTCACAGCAACATTGTGCCATAGTTGAGGATGTCTCCCATTACAGGTGAAAAAAATGGCAGAAAGGAGCTTGGCACCTCATCTGAGTACTTGGAAAATGCATGAGTGGTGAAAAAGGCTCATTTACTGCAACTACACTGCTTTTTCTCAAAGTTACACAGGGACATAAGTGCCTTGCTGAATTGACAGCCTGAGGGAAGGGATTAGAACTTGTGTTTTCTTGGCTCTCTGCCTGAGCAAAATTGGTTATGCCACACCGACCCTGAAACAAAACTTCTGTTTGTATTATTTGCAGAGTGCTGTGGGGAAATGAAAGCTGGTAAGGCATAATTTTATTTGTGTGCTTTGAAATTTTATATTATCATGTATTTCTTGTTGCACTGTAATGAAGCTCTGATTTCCATATTAAAATTAATAAAATGAAAATAATATGAATACAATATTCCTGTTGAATGCACATTGACTAGAGAAGGATTTCATATTATTCCAAGGCATATTTATGACAGCCTATTTCTCTGTGTCTTGAGAAGGCTGCAGGTCCAAAGGAACTTCAGTCATTCACATTTTTTTTTACTCAGTTGCAACAGAATTCACACACAATCCACACTTGAACACCAGTTTTAAACTAAGAAGTAACAGAGTAAGTTCCATTGTAATGATGTATAAGCTTTTTCTTGGCTGTTGCTCGTTTATAATGGGTGTGTTTAAAAAAGCAATAGCACTTACTAGAAAGAAATATTCTGCTAAAGTAGAGCTTATATTTCATAATGAACAGTCCTTTGCATTATCACAGATATTGGGCAGAGAAGAAGAGTGTCACAGCTTTGATTTGGGTTCATTAAGTATATCAAATTCATTCAGCTATGACTTTGTTGTTTGGGCCTCTCAACTTAGCAAAGACCGAATAGTTTGCAATAAATAATATCAGTGCTCTGTAGGATTTGGCAAACGTGCTGTGCATTCAGAAGGGGTGGTGCTTTGAAAGTTATGGCTGTCTATCACCACTGGTTATTCCTGATGAAAGCTGGGATCATGGGTTGTTCCTTACATCCCTGCAAAGGTATCATAACCCACACTGCACTACAGCATATTAGGCAGTCCTCTTCTCAGAGTCCTGTTACACAGGAAGAGAACCAGCAGGAAGAACTTGAGCATCTCTACAGCACATGGAGGTTTAGATTAGATAATGGGGAAAATTTCTTCATTGGAAGGACAACTGGACATTGAAACAGGATGCCAAGTGAAGTGGTGGAATCCCCATCCCTGGAAGTGTTAAAAAACATGTGGATGTGGTTTGGTGGTAAACCTGGCAGTGCTGGGTTAAGAGTTGGACTCGATGAGCTTAGAGGTATTTTCAAACCTAAACAATCCCGTGATTCTATTCCATGACTGCACCTCCCATACACCCAGCCTTTGTGCAGTCTCTGCTTGCTCTCCATCTGCCCCCTCAAAATGGTCATGGAGTTGCAAGAGTGGAGAGAATGTCCTCCTAGGGGAGAGAGAGAGAGAGAGAGAGAGAGAGGTTGGATGAGATTTTTCTAGACCTCCTTGCAGCCAGCCCACTCTCTTAGGACATGCATGTTATGCCTGCTAAGGTAATTTTCTGAGAGACCCAAAAATAAAAGGCACTTCTCAAGTCATCATATTAACAATTCTCCCTGTCATCTTGGTGAAACATCTACCTGTTGGGTGGGAAAATAGCCAAAAGCTCTTTTGTAAAAGCATTTTTCCTTGTCACTCTTGCCCAGTGCCTTTTGTGGGATTTATGACTTTAGAAGCATTATGATGAATGATTTTTTCACCAAAATTCATTTCAAGGTACCAGAAGTCTGTCATTTATGTCAAGATTTGGTTTTGTTTGGCAGCTCTCTACTATGAAAAAAGTAAGCATCACTGGCAACAATTTGAATATTTTATTAGAGAACACAGAAGTCTTCATGGAATGCTGCTGTCATGGACATTCACAGCATGGGCAGTGTGTGATGACTTGTGGTGATGTTTCCTGCCCAACCTGTTGTGTGTGCTCTGCATGAAGAAATGTTTTTGGGAGATGTCATTGCTGCTCTGGTTCCACAAATCTAGAAAACATTAGATAACAAAAGAATTGTATGTTCTCTGTGTTATCAAATAAAGTTTCTTCACTTTTCTTCAACTTGTCTTTATTCTGGTCTTTCACATCAGAGAAATAAATTCTCTGGCAGATTTTCTGGAAAGGAAACAATATTTTGGAGTATATTATTAAAATGGGATACCATATACTCTTATAGAAATGCATGTATATAATTCATAATGCAAAACTAAAATCATGCTGTAATACTACAATATAAGACTGTTCCATGATTTTCTGTGTTTTAGTGGTAGGACAACTTTCTGATGAAGTGACTTGTACACCTGGTCCACAACCCTTCCAAAAATATAAAAACAAATGCAGTTCTAAACTGTCTCCCCCAGGTAATTTTTCTGATTAGAAAATAAGTGCCTCTATTTGTGCTCCTTCATCTTTTAGTTGATTATGCTCTGTGGTCAGAGTATTTTAGTAATGGAGCCTTTATGGGTCTATTCTCTTTTTTAAACCAAAATGAACTTGTTTTGATTATATGAACTCGACTGATTCAGTTATTTTTTCAGAATAACTAAAGACCATTAAAAAATTTGAGATTCTAATCTTATTTTCAGAAGAAGTAGTTTAATGTTGACTGGGAAATCAGCACCACAGACTACAATTTAACTAATCAGCTCTACTAAGCTGTACATGTCTCAAGTTGCATTTGTTTATGGTAGCAAAGAAATGATTTTCTGAACTGCTTTTCTGAACTACCTTTCTAGTATAACAGTGTGTTATTTATTACTGATTTAAAGACTCATCCTAATGGCACTGCCAGAAATTACCCCACCTGCCTTTACAGTCAAACTTTCCTTTTCAGTGCAGTGCCAGTAAAAGGTGTGTATCTGACTGATCTCTTATCCACATCACAGAATAAAATTCTGTTTTCCCTTGCCTTGTGAAACATGTGTTTTGATATTGTAGCACTAATAAGTATTTGGAGGCACACTGAGGCCTTTGACACCACCGTCCCTTTCTGCAAAGAGCGTTCTGGGTTCAGGAGATCTTTTTCTTTTATTTTCTGCAGGTAGAAAATGAGGCAGGATAGGTTTCCTTTTATTACCTGGTATTTGGAAGAGGAAATTAGTTCAAGTGCACTGTACTCTCAATTTGGTAGTTACTTGAAACAGAAAACAGAGGACTGACCCTGAGGTGATGCAGGACCAGATATGTTGTTCTTGCTCCTCTGCACAGCTCTCTAAAGCAGGGTCAGTCACTATGGGGAACAATAAAAGGCCATAGCAACATCATGAAAAAATGTTATTTTGCTGGAGCTTTGGTGGGAGCTTTTTATTCCTCTTCCTTTGGTTTTTGAATTGTACAGGAGGAGGAGAGAGGTCAGTGGTTTCAGATGGCATTGCATAACACAGATTGTTTACCTCTTTTTCTGCACTTGTTTTGTGGCAAATGCAGCATCAGAGGAATATGTGAACATCAGAGGCTGAATTAAATACCTGTTTTGGGGAAGACCTACTGATTTATATGCTGTCTTTAAAGCCTTTTGGGCTTTAAATACACTGCATTTCTTTCTAGGAAAAAAAAGCAAAATAATTATGATTTGTAATGATAAATTATTGGTAATTAAAGGCAGGATTACTTTTGTAGATAATTTTGTGTGGAGTTCATCTCACCTCCCTTTAGAGATCTACCTCTGAAGTAATTGCCCAGAGCTTCTTGCATCTATTGTGAAGAAATAAATTAGTTTACTTGGCCTATTAGTTTGGGGATGAAAGCAATCATTTTGAGAGATGCCTGTCCCTGTCCATCAGCTGTAGGAGGAGCCAAGGGGATCACCAACAGAGTGTTCATTTCCTGTATGCCTACTAAACTTTAGGGCATAGTAACTCGTAGGCTGGGTGAGTGACAGGCATGTTCCCAGCTCAAAGGTACACAAGAAGTGTGCAGGTTTGTCAGGGCAGCTGATGACCTGCAAGGACTGCCTTGCCCAGCCCCCTTACACGTGTGTTTCCTTCTGGAGGTGGAGTTTTAGGCAGCTGTGACACTTCTGGTTTGAGAAATGAGCCTTCCCCTAGGAGCAGGTATTCAAAACAGGGAAGTGGGCCTCGGGCAGACAACTCTGAGGATCTATTTAACTCCAGCTATTTGCACTCAGGATCCTTTTTGCATATGCTTTTCACTGAGAGCTTTTCTTGATTTGCAAATCCAGTGCAATCAAATAGATGCCAAAACATTGGGCAAGTTACTTGATGTTCAAAATGTTGTCTTTCAAATACCTGATTACAGGTGGTCTTTTAAACATTGCAGAGGCTGGTAGGCATAAATGAAACTGGGCAACTGTGCATAGATATTTAAATACCTACCTGCTTGAAATGCAAGTGCAAAGTATCTTGCACCGAATTTTGGGGAGAATTTTTAAGTGGTCATTAAATTTGCTTTCAGAATTATGTTTGGCTGCTTGTTAAAACCCACAGGAAACCTGGAAAACTTTGTATCTTTGAATGACAAGAGGGGTAAATCTTTCCCATTGCTGTAAAATGTTACAGGTCAATCATTAAGGAATAAGAACACTGAAGTTTAATTAGCATTACATTCTATGAACGCTCTCAAAGAGGTGATTAAACATTACTATTCACTATGGTTATTTCACCAGTCAGTGGAATATGCCTCAGTGTTAATCTGAAAAAATATCTTGAGCCACATATAGGATTTACAAGGATTTGTAAGTCACTCTGTAATCAAAGCCTCATTTATGTTGTGATGTTTTTATTCTGTCTTGAAGTACTTATGATTTAGTGATGTTGCTGTCTGCTTTTCCTCATTGTGAGAAAAAGCCCAGGATGCCTGTTTGTGCTCCCATTTCTATTTCTAGGTCACTGAGGAACTTCACATCACTACTTTTTCATGGAGATAGTTTTCTGTGTTTCCATATTACAATTACATTGAGTTGGATTAATTGAGGTGGGCTATCTAGCATGTACATATCTTGCTAAGGTGGAATTTTTGTCCTTTGAGACTTGTGAGGTATGCAAAAATTCCTCCCTGCTATACAACAATAACTTGCATGAATTTTTACCTTTGCTCAAAATGGAAAACCACT
Organism: Notiomystis cincta; assembly: GCA_013398075.1. Taxonomy (NCBI): domain Eukaryota; kingdom Metazoa; phylum Chordata; class Aves; order Passeriformes; family Notiomystidae; genus Notiomystis; species Notiomystis cincta. Next base: position 185,875 of record VZRX01015769.1, on the reverse strand, counting down.
GTGTTTAATACTCTGCTAGAAAAGCTTTAAGAGAATATTCTCACAGAGACCTGGGTAAAGCCATTTGCTGTGCTCCATCTGATGTGTATCTGTTTTAAAATTTGTTTCTTTACAACAAACTATCCAAGTGCAAATCAGTCACCGGTTTTAACAACTGTTGAGACTTAGGTTTGACACTTTCATTCATAGTTCCAACACAAATTGCAGATGTTTGTCTTATCTGCAAACAAAAAGCTATAGGGAAAAATATAATTTTGCATTTAGGAGACTCCTATTTTGTTAGTTTTCTTGCAAAAGGAGTGGATGTGGAGGTATCTGCAGCAGTGTTTCAAAAACTTTGTTCTCTCACTCTGTGGGATTTTTTTGGATGATTTTTTTTAGACTTTCATTGAAATTATGTTTCCCGACTCATACAGGATTTTTTTTGTTAGCATGTATTAAAATGAACTGGGGAAAAAAAAAAACCAAAAAACCCCCAAAAACCCCTGTGCAAATAAGCAGCTGGGAAATCTTGAAAGTATGAAAGTACTGACTGAGATTTTGTGGCTGTAACTAGTAATTGAAACATCTGATTTCCAAATAACATGTACCTTACTTTGCTCTCTGAAAATCCATTCCTTTCAAGATTACTCTTGAAAGCTTGGATCCATACAGTTTTCTTTTGTTGTTAGTTTTCTGCAGTTTCTGTAAAGAGTACTCCCACTGGCTTTGTGTAAAAGTGTGACCTTCTGGAGGAGGAAATTCCTATTTAAACTGGTCCCTGTACCATACCATAACATCCTTCAATTTCTATGACTGTGCCCCAAAATGACACTGGAATATTGTGTACAGGGAATGCCAGTTATGATGGCTCTGAGGAATATATCTCAAGCAGAGATGACATGACATATCTATAAGTGTCACAAAACAATAAATTTGTTAGGAAAAGCAAGATATCTTTGTATGTTGGTGGGTGGTGTAATTATTATTGCTACTATTATTATTATTATTATTATTATTAATTTTACATTGAAAGAAGATGCTTTCAGAATCAAAACCATCTAGGACTTCTTGAATGCAAAAGAAGCTCCAACATAATAGGCATCTTTGACATTGGCTAGTGTGCCATTTATGCCATTGGCAGCATTTAAATCAGCTTCAGCAGTCTGCATGAGAAAAACTTGGGACTGAAGTGTGCACTTCTGTGCCAGAGCAGATCATAGTGGCAATATGAATGTTTGGTAGAGGAACAGGAACAGTTAGGGAACAAGAAGAGATTTTATTGGGAAAGTTAAGTTCTCCCAGCAGTGGCCTTATCCTTGTCCTCCAGCTGCTGCTGTTCTTGAGGACAGAGTGGTTCCTAAGCAGTGACAGAGTTGGACAGGCACGTTCAGAAGCTGTTGGTGCTGCTGGACATGAGAAGTTCACAACTGAGGCTGCCTGTCCACTCCAAGGCAAGGATAGGCAGATGAATGAATCCAGCAGTGAACCACCCAGTGCTATATCTGGTCAACATCTGGAGAAACCTTTGAATGTCTGAGTTCCCTGGGTGGCACATCCTTTCCAGGTAATGGCAATCCAGAAACATCTGTTTGCACTTCATTGCTCAAGGTATGGTACAGAGCAGGTCTTGGCTGGACCATGTTAGTGTCTCTCTGTCTGTTCTCAATATTGTCCAGCTTTCCCAAGACACAGGCTTTCCCAAGGAGCACTTCTTCCAAACAGAAGGCAGAAGGCTGTATGACTTGTGTGATTTGTAAAAAATGCCATATGTGGACCCTCTGACCTCACCACCCCACCAGGGTGCCCATTTACAGCCTCTGCACAACAAACATGAAGGAACAAGGTGAGCCCTTGAAGAACTGACAGTCTGTGTGGTGTTTTGTCCAGTAATGGTAAGTAATACACTCAGAATTCAGAAATATTGAAGTATCTATGGTTGGAAAAATAGCTTTTGAAGCACAGTTTGTCCCAGTAGTGTGGTCTAAGATGCAAGCTGGGGGGAAAAAATTACTTCCTACCTGTAAAGCAAACAGTTCAGACTTTGTTATGAGCTCAGTAAAGGGAAAGAAAAAACCCAAACCCTTCTAAAAAGGTCAATACACTTAGATGATTAAAAGATTGGCTCAAAGAAAAAAACAAGTTTTCTCAAAATATTTTTTGAGCATACCAGTACAAAACAAGTAAGATGAAAGAAAAGTGTTACAGAGGAAGTTGGAAGAAAAGGGAAGCAGTTAGAACATGGTGGCAGAGTCAGGATTTCCAGAAAACACAAATAAAACTTAATAGCTACACACAAAAGATTAAAGAAAATAATGGTCATGATGGGCAGAGATGGAGAGAAAAAAAGATGGAGGTTCATTGAAAAACTCAGAACAATGAAAACTGTGCCCTGACATACAGAAAAGAACACACAATTCAGGCTGAGTCTCATTTTAAAGGAGGTTATAAAAGGATAGCATAAGCAAGTGAAGATAACATCAGAAATGCCAAAGGAACAAAATGAGATATAACTAGCTAGAGACATCCTAAATATACTGGGAGCAACAGAAAGACACCAAGAGAAGAATTGTGCTGCTGCAAAGCAGCCAGAGAAAACTATGGATCAAAAAAGTGTGAGAACAGTTATATAGCTGTTTTGTTTATCCTTCCTGAGAGTGTCAATTCTGATCAGAGCAAACCAAACAATGGGAGCCCAGAGCTCTTAGTCTGCCTACACTCAGCATGTAGCTGCAGGTACAATGGTGACATTTCCTGCCCCTCATGAAAATATGAATGATGTGATAACTTTCTAGTGCTATAGAAAGTTGATATCTAGTGTACAACACACAGAGTGAAAGGTTTAGAGGAACTTGCATGCCTTAAATTTGTCAATATTTTATGTTTAGAAGGACTTCAGAAAGCTGAAGAAGAAGCCTTTGTTTTGCTCAGGTTAAGTTGGTTTCTTATTTCATGTATTGGAAAGACAATGAATCTCTCTGAAAACAAAGTTCACCTGTGCTTGCCAGGGTGGGCCATATAATTGCCATGCAGCCTATTGTCTGCTTGGCTGGACTGCAGAATGTTTTAGTGCTAGCAATTTGGGACCTATTTGATATGCAAAATGTTGTACTAGCCCAGGCACTCAAGGTTTCCCTGTTGTAGAACAGAAAAAAAAATCTCTTCAGCAATCTATTTCCATCAACTTTCCCAATCACTTCAAGCAATTAGTTGTGAAGAATTTTCCCTGAAATTTACATAAAACACATACTTTTCTCTAATCCATTTTACAAGTGACAAATTATTTCTTGCTTAGCACTGCTGAAGGGGAGGAGCAGGAAGGGACAGTGTGCTTGGGATGCAGCAGGTGCTGAGAATGACTCCAAGAAGAGCAAGCTCCCAGCTTCCCTCGTGGCTCTTGGTAGGTTGGTGTGATGGGAATGAGAGATTAGCTGATCCTTGCTAGTGAAAGGAGGTCATCCATAAATGCTCAGAAAATGGATGGTGGCTACATTTTTAGCTCTACAATTGGCAGACAATGAGAAAATAATTGTCAGCAAATAGAGGTAGACCAGGCCCTCCGGGAGCATTTGGATGGGCAAAGTAGTTGAGAGGATGAGAATAGACTTTGTTTCCATTCACTCAGTTTCTCTGTCTGAATTTGCAGGAATTTAAGCTAAACAGTCAGTCATGATACTCACAGACTGTGCTTGGAGTGCCAGAGACTAACCTGTATGGAAAAATAAAGGTTCCAAATCCAGGACTTTAAGTGATCTGTGTTGATTGGGGTTTTTTTTTCCTTGGTATGGACCAAGGACATGTTAGAGATCCCTTCTTGGAGTTTACAGTCTGAGTAGTAAATATTGCAATAGGATTACCTAGACTCATTATTAATTTTTTTTTCCTCATGTCATGCTGTTCTAGGAGTCAAAGGAATCATACTGTGAGGTGGATTGTATTGCCTCTCTGGTTTTCAAAATGTCTAAGAAAATGGTACAGGGAGAAGGATTAGCTAGGCTGAAAATTCTCTTATGTGCATCTTTAATGAACAGATTTTCTTTTATTTTGTACTTTTTAATGTGTTGTTAATGATATAGATGTGCAAAATAATTATTTTATGATGTGTCTGTGCATTTAGAGTAGTTACAACTGTTCTTGTGAAGCTATCCCATGTGGTGTTGAGAGAGGTAATAAGTTCTTTACCCTTCCCAGGAACTTCATACTAGACAGCTGCAGATGCAAGAGCAGTTATCCAGCTTTATGCTGGAGCAGACTCAAATTCTGGCCTTGTACTGTAGCACTCACAGAAGGGAGATCCCGTGGTTAAGACCTAGGAGTTCTGTTCTTCCCCAGCATCCAATGTGATCCTGTTAGAATTCTTAGTGCCAGATTCCCAGATGCTGTTTAGGCAAAGTCCCATGGGTTTCACTTCTGTTGGAATGGGGAAGAAGATATCCATAGCTTTTGTGCTAGAGGTTTGCAAAAATGGGTATAACCTGCTCCCATTCAAGGGCACATGGATGAAAGTGATGCAGTCCAGTACTGCAGAAATAGTAAATAATGGAGAGAGGTTAAAAATGTACCTTCAAACATACAAAGCTCAAACCTATTGCCTTTCTGTTAAACTACTTGTGTTCTCTAGAAATGCTTTGGTGTGACTAAAGATATATAAGGAATTTTGGATATGTTCCTGAAGGAATATGGCAAGATGCATTGTGGAAAGTTTTTCTGACTCACCTTCTGTTTTCCTGCATGACCTAACAATCTGAAGGAACCCAGTGCCCTGCATCATGCATGTGCTTGATTACTTGTTGACCTGCATTTCTTTTCTAATACTTAAATATGGGTATTTCTAGAGGGTAGATATGTCTTGATATGCCAGTGTAGGCATTCATGGAGTGACATGAATACATATGACATTTATGTTATTCACTTTTATAATTTTGTACTTGCAGAAGTTTTGAGTCCTCCCATGTGACAGAACTCAAATTACATCTGAGACAAATTTGTATGGTTTTAATTTCTCATACATTTGACCAGCACAACATTCTAAAAGCAAGAAAGAAGTATATGGTAAAAGTTGTATGCAGAGGCATAACTTTAAAAAATCCAGGAAAAAAAAAAAAAAAAAGATGTAATTTATTTGAAGGTCTTTGAACTTCTTTCCTGTGTTTCTTTTAAAGTTGAATATTAAATGAATAACTAGAGGGAGAAACGGGGAATACAGTGTCACGTTTGCTAGTAGGTTTCTAGAAGCTTTCTCTCTGCATATATCAAAAAAATATTTCAAGAGTTTTCATGCAAATCAAAAGTTGAAAGTTCTGGAGACTGCCTCTGATTTTATTATTTTTTTTAAACAGTGGATTTAATAATGGATTCTTCCCAATTTCCCCTTTCCCTCTCTCTTTATTTTATATTTTATTTTGCCAAAGAAATGAACTAAAATCTCATATTACTGCTCAAAGCAGCTTTTCAGCACAGGTTCCATTTGCTGTTAAAGTAACAGGATTTTCCCATTCACATCATGTACCTGGTGAAGTTTAGAGCAAGTCATTGTCAATTACAAGGTGTGGGATGTCAGCACCTATTTGGACAAAACAAGTAACTATATAGAGGGATTTAAAGCTTTCAGACTGGGATTTGATATAGTAAGAACAGATTATCTGGTTTTATTTTAACTTCATCATGAGAACTGGGTATTCTTGGTGACTTCAAGTGTTGTGACGACAACAGATGAAAATAAACATCTTGAATTTGCAGTGGCACCAGAACAGTTTAGTCAAAGCAAATAGGAGTTCATGTCCCAGCGATTTTTGTCTCAAGTTTCTGTCCCACTTATTTCTTATCTCAAGTTCCAGCTGAGATGACTTATTTTATGGCAAATTCCTTCTGTGTTGGCAGACACTGTTGGCAGTGTTTAGGGCAGTTGGGATCTTTAACTCTCTTACAGCAGCAGTGAAGGCAGCAAGAGGACATCTTCCATATGAAGACTTAGAACTGAATGCTGAAAAATTTGTGTTGAAAAATCCCATACTATGCCTCACAGAATTGTAGCTCCAATAGAGCCTCCACTATTTCCTGCTGTCATTATTTCCCATAGGCTGAGTTCCCAATTAAGAATTAATTTTCTGATACATCATAGAGTTTCTTTCTCAAGACCAGAGCCATAAATCATGACAGATTATAAGTTGCAGTTATAGATGAGAGACTGAAACCCCACAGGTACTTTCACTAAACAGTGAATAATCCATATAAAGATTAATATTTCAGTTTTCTGCCAAAAAATGTGGAAAGGCAATTCATTTAATCAAGCTTTTCTTTTCTCAATGTTCTGCTTTCCTAGTTACCTTAGTTTAGGTAGAAATTTTTTCAACAGTTCCTAGTCTTCAGTCTTGAAAATACTGATGTGAAGCTATATTGCTGAGAGCAAATGCATATTTCCTATGAAACAGAACTGAGAAATATATTGGTGATACTGTAACTTAAACTCAGGAAAGTTGAGTTTTAAGTATATTAAAGTATTTGGAATCTGAGACATTGGGAATAACCCAAGGAAAATAAAGTTCTGTGAGAGAAACTCAAGGAAGAAGCTTTAACAAAAAAATTATGAAATGTTTTGAGTTTTACAGTCTTACTTGAAAATGAAACATTTGATTTGCTTCATTTTTCCAGGAAATGTTGTGGGACATTGCATGTGTAAAGAAAGGGGGGGATTTGAACTGGTTAAATCTGTTTCACCAGAAGGTCGCTTGACAGCTGATTGGAAAAACAACGGGAGTTGACTCTTGTGGAAGAGTTTTCCATCTCCCACGTTGCCATCTGTTGCTGATTTGACTGGAGAGTTTCCTTTTCTTGAAAGCCATAGAGGCACTGTACATTTGATTCAGTCTTTCACTCCTCAGTTTTATCATTGTGGGCTTGGCATCCATTTATAACTTATGAAACAGCACTAGGAATTGGCACATTGTCATCCTTGGCTGAGGCTGGTGTTGCAATCAGACCTTGGTAAACCTGTGGGCTGTGCTATGCAGTGCTTTCGACTGGGTTAGGTCAGTATCTTTTCCAGAATGGAGCTTTTGGAATTTAACTGTGTGAGGAAGCCAGAGAAACTTTGAAGCCTGTACTCTGATCAAAAAAGATAATAGTTTTAGGTTATTTTCTGGGTGTGTAATAATTTTGCAGAATTACTAGGCTGGGAACAAGCTCTAAGATCATTGAGTCCAACATCTTGAGCAATCACCACCTTGTCAACCAGACCATGGCACTAAGTGCATCTTCAGATATGTCCTAAACACCTCCAGGGATGGCAACTTCATCACCTTCCTGGACAGTCCATTCAGTGTTTAACAACCCTTTCTGTAAACAAATTCTTCCTGATGTCCAACCTGAACCACTCCTTGGCCCAGTTTGAAATGATATCCTCTTATCCTGTCACTGGTTGCCTAGGAGAAGAGGCTGATCCCCACCTCGCTTTAACTTCCTTTCAGGTAAAAATATTCTAATATTCTGCTAATATTCTCTGTATTGCTCCAATTTTAGTATATGTTCTTGATAGTATCGTAAGGTTAAGATTATAATGCTAATTAAAAAAGTACTCAGGTTATGCTTAGACATAGGCAGTGTTGAAATGCATATTCAGAAGCACATGGCTGTGCTTCTTTCTGGTTGTGTTTGGGAGCAGAATTCTACATGAACTAAGGATCCTGACCCTCCACAGTTGCAGATCTTGCTAGTGTTTGGGTACCAAACAAAGTGAAAGTGGGCCACAGAGATCCATTTGGGGGTTAAGTCCAGACTTTTAATAATCCTTAATGACTCATATTTTCAAAGGTATGTTGGTGGTATGCCAGGACTCTGATCTGATCTGTACCTTACTGGATGATCAAACATTTAGACCTTACCATATATTTCCAATGTGTACTTTGTGTGAGATCTGTTCTCAACTGACATGCATAGATGGAGTTTCCGCTAAACAGATTTTCTTTTTGCTCTGAGCTTCAGGACCAGAGTAAACTACCTTTGCACCCTGGCTGATGTCATTAAAATGGTATTCAGGACTAAACTTTGAATTGGCTCCAGATGTGATGTGATCTCAATGCTGTGGTTAAAGCTGGGGATCTGCTCAGTCCCTTTGTCAGTGGAGGAGATTTGTTCTGTGTCACCCTGCCCCAGCTTTAGCACAGCAACAAAAAAGACAAAATGCCCAACATTTGTTTCTCAGTTCCTGACTGCTTCCCCATGAAGCGGATGTGCCTTTTCTAAGCTAGACCAGGTGATGGGATGGAGGATTTGCAGTACTAGCTTGCAACTGGGATGCATACATCTTCCAGACAGGTACTTCAGACCATGTGTGCTGAGGGGCATCAAATTCTGGGCTTCTGCAGTACCAGAGCTGCTTCTCAGCCCCAGGTTCCTGT